>JAACNH010002473.1:0-39529 GCA_019447015.1 Hymenochirus boettgeri
CAGGTTCAGTTTTGGGTTGATCCCAAACATCAGTCGAAAGGAGAACAAAAGCAAAAAAAAATAAAAAAAATAAAAGCAGCTAATGTTTTAACTCCCATACTGATTGGTTTAATCAATTGTTATTTGTGCTGCTACAGAAAACTATTTCCAGTCCTGGCTTAAAAATTAGAAACACTCAATCCCGTGTCCACTCTCTATGGAACCTCGTTCCTTTTGTTTGTTGCTTGTTCGTGCAGTTGCTTCCTGCCTGGGGACTGATTGCTGGTTTTAGCCTTTCGTGCTCTCTGACTCTTTTAGTGTGTGGTTTCATTTTCAGTAAACCACCTGAGATATTTGAGGCTTTCCTGTTCCCATAACCAGTGTGATTAATATAGTAGTTAAATGCAGGTGTTGCAGAGAGAGAGGCCTTTTCCAGCAGCACTTACATGGCTGGCTAGCCTAACGAAACACATTTTGTAAAGTTACATTAAGGGTGAGGCCACACTGCAACGCACAGGAATCGCGCACAAAATCGTGAGCGTTATCGCACGCGATTTTGTGCGCAATTCTTGCGCGTTTCGCGGTTGCGTTTTCGCTTTTTCGCGTTATGGACACGCATGCGTTAACGCACCAAAAATGGTGAACGCATGCGTTACCAAAACGCGAACGGACACGCAATCGCATGCGCATCGGAAATCGCGGGAATTTTTGCGTAATACCTGCAAAGCCACATTTAGAAAATGTAAATAAAAAGATGACAAGATGAGTTAAGTTTTTCTTTTCAATATTATATAAGGGATAATGCACCCCTTACAGTGTAATATGAGGATATATAGTCACAGAGGAGTTCCCTGACCATATATACAGGACAAAGAACTCCATGGTTATTTTATATCCTTTTAAAATCGGAAAGTAACATAGTAATTGAGGTTGAATAAAGACATCAAGTCCAACCTATTCACACTTTTTTTTTTTTTAACCCTACCTAACAGTTGATCCAGAGGAAGGCAAAAGAAAACAGCAAAAAAAAAAAAGGGGGGGGGGGAATTCCTTCCTGACTCCAAACGGCAATCCCTGGATCAACCAGATCTATGTGTATTAATACCAGTAATTCTCAATATTTTTTAGTTTTATAAACTTATCCAGGCCTTTTTTAAAGCTATTCAATGAACTTGCCATTACCACATCTGCTGGAAGACACAGTTTCACCGTTCTCACTGTTAAGGAACCTTTCCTAACCTGAAGATTTTCTTCCAACCTTAAAGGATGTCCATGTGTCCTCTGATATGACCTATTAGTGAACAATAAACCAGAGAGTTCATTGTATGGCCCATTAATATATTTGTATAAGGTTCATATCCCCACACAAACGTCGCTTCTCCAATGTAAACAGCCCTAACTTGTCTAATCTGCCTGCATATTCAAGCCCCTCCATTCCCCTTATTAATTTAGTTGCCCTTCTCTGAACTGCTTCCATTTCCAAGATGTCCCTTTTGTATATGGGATTCCAAAACTGCACTGCATATTCCAAATGAGGACTTGCTAGTGCCTTGCAAAGAGGGAGAATAATATCTTTCTCTCTTGAATCTATTCCCCTCTTTATACAAGACAATATCTTGCTAGCTCTAGCCATTGCTACCTGGCATTGTTTGCTACAGCTAGATCTGTTATCTACCAGAACCCCCAAATCTTTTTCCATTACAGATGCACTTAACACAGAGTTATTTATGGTGTAGGTGGCACGGGGATTGTTAAACCCTAAATGCCTTACCTTACATTTATCAACATTGAATCTCATCTGCCATTCTGCTGCCCATTTTGATAATCTATCTAGGTCTGCTTGTAACACTTGCACATCATTGGAACTTTCCAAAGCTCTGCATAGTTAAGTGTCATCAGCAAACACAGAGACCTTGCTCTCAATGCTCCTTCTAAGTCATTTATAAACAGATTAAACAGAAGCAGCCCCAGTACAGAACCCCAAGGCACTCCGCTTAGAACTTCATCCCACATTGATGTAGCTCCATTTACCACCACTCTCTGTTTGGAATCCAGTAACCAGTTCTCTATCCATGAACAAATGTTTTCTTCAAGGCCAACAGTCCTCAGTTATATCTGATATAATCCAATATATAAACAATAAATTGCAGGTGAAACATACAAAGACACAGGTCTGTAGCTGTGAATATTGAAAGTTTATTGCAAACATGCATACTACATGTTTCAGACCCACTCAAGCACTTGAGGAAGGACAAGTGGGTCAGAAACATGTAGCACGCATGTTTTGCAATAAACCTGCACTATTCACAGTTGCAGACCTGTGTCTTTGTATGTTTCTCCTGCAATGTATTGTTAAAGTGCCATATTTAAAAACTTGTGATACCGCGGGTTTTCGTTACTGTACGACCGTGGCAGTAGTATACCATGCTGTAAACTACCGTGATGATATTCTACGGGCGGTCATAAATTTACATTCGCTATCGTACATTTACCAGATTTCCGATAGCGATCATAAATTAACGATCGGCATAACGATCGCTAAAGAAGGTGATACCACTCCTTTATAAATATGGCCCATAGTGTGAAGGTCTCTAGCTCTCCCTGTCACCTGTAGCAATATTAGTGGAAAGTGTAGCTTCTTAATAGGGGAATGTTGGAGGGTAGGAAGACTGTGTTTATATAGAAACCACATGGTGCAGAACTGTAGGGGGAGGATAGTGAAGTGAGCATGATCTTAGCACAGCTCTGTGCAATGCATTTCTCATCAGTGTACCTTATTAAAGGGAATGTTAGAGGGTAGGAAGAGTGTGTTTTTATAGAAACCACATGGTGCAGAACTGTAGGGGGAGGATAGTGAAGTGAACCTGATTTTAGCACAGCTCTGTGCAATGCATTTCACATCAGTGTACCTTATTAAAGGGAATGTTGGAGGGTAGGAAGAGTGTGTTTTTAATTCAGCTGTCTGTATAAAAACAACTGTAGTACAGAGCTGTCCTAAGATCAGGGTCATTATATTATCCTCCACCTGCAGCACTGCACCATGTTCTATAAGTGTATGTATTAAAGGGGAATGTTGGAGGGTATGCCACTTGCAGCTCTGCACCATGTTGTTTCTAAAAATGTACATATTAATAGGAATTATTGGAGGGAATGCCAATTAAGGGCTAGGCCACACTAGCGCGTTTGCGCACGCGTTTCGCGCTCGCGTTTGCGCCCGTTATTTTCGCTAAAATGGAAATCGCGGGAATGCGAAAATTCCCGCGATTTCCAATGCGCAAGCGATTGCGCGTCCGTTCGCGTTTTGGTAACGGATGCGTTCACCATTTTTGGTGCGTTAACGCATGCGTGTCCATAACGCAAAAAGGCGGAAATGCATGCGCAAAAGCGTACGCGAGCGCGAAACGCGCAAGAATCGCGCACACAATCGCGTGCGATAACGCTCGTGATTTTGTGCGAGATTCCTGTGCATTGCAGTGTGGCCTCACCCTAAAGGGGTACTATAAGAGGGATGCAAACATGTTATATAAAATCAATGCAGCAGGTGGACTGCCAGTGGAATGTTTTGCATAAACAAAAACCCTCTTCCAACTAGGGCTCCCACCTTTGCCTTTAAGGCCCGAACACATATATAGGCCTATGTATTAAAAGTTCTTATCGTTAAAAATGGTGCAAGTTTTGCCCCAACCAATCAGATTTTAAGAACTTTTATTACATAGGCCTGATAATATCTACACAACAAAAGGTTGTTAGTATTTTCTTTAGAAACATGATGCAGGCTGATACAATTTGTATTTAATGCAATGGTACTTAGCACTGCAGCATGTAAATTTAATACGTGTTTGGGTCTTAAAGGCAAAGGTGGCCTGTAAAATGCATTGCACAGAGCTGTGCCAAGACCATGTTCATGTCAATATGCTGCACCTGCAGCTCTGAGCTGTTTTGTTTTTATAAGTATACCTTGTAAAGTGGTCAGTTCAATTCTACTGGGGTTACCACCTTTCCCTTTAAGACTCCGTGTGCAATTGGAGTGCATGCGATCACCATTTTTGGTCTCTATTGCATGTGCTCTGCTAGGGTCCTATTGTGGAAACGCAACACCCATGCACGGAAGTGAGAACTACATTATTGTGAACGTGCGTCCTCCTTTGCACTTAAGTGGGGCCACAGCCTCAGGAAATTGACCTGCTGCAAAGCTAAGTTCCATTGCATTAAATACATGCTGTATGGCTAAACTGAAATCAATGCAGCTTGCATTACACTTCTAAGGGCTAGGCCACACAAGCACGTTTTTCAGGCAATTTTATTGAAATCACAGCAACGCACCAAAAACTTGCAATCTTCAGAATGAAAAAGGACAAATAGCAAGCACAAACGCATGTAAATGGAATGCGATTGTCCGATTCAGGTGCGTTGTAGTGTGGCTGTGCCCTAAATATACATTGCAATTCTCCATGCTTCATCTAGCCATCCATTCCATAGTGTTAAAGGTATCCCATATGGACAATTCTTACAGGTGAAACGCAACTGTTCCCGATTCGTTATTCAATCATGTGGCCTTCGAGACAGACTTTTGGACAGGGGATGTCACAAGGACATTTTAATAATGGCTTTTAAGAAAGCCCTTTATAAATACCGGGAAGATCTTATTCTTGACCGAGGTTCCAGGTACAATGTATTGGGTGTATGATATACTCCTAAAGTCTGCCTCTAGTGATCAAATAGTGTTTTCCACTAATTTTAGTAGTCAATATTCAGCCACCATAAAGATAGTTAAACAATATTTACCCATTTTACATGAAGATCTTTTATTAAGGGATTTCTTGGAAAAAGGTATCAAATTTGTTTCAAGAAAAGCTGTTACTTTAGGTAACATTTTGTCTCCAAGCTGGTTTTCCAGTAGCAATCAGTCTAAAGCAAGTTGGCTCCATTATAAGGGCAACTATAAATGTGGGAAAAATCGATGTTTCACATGTAATTATATACAAGTGACTACATCGTTTAAAGCTCAGTCAATGGTTGTGTATTCCCTATTAGACAGTACATAAATTGTAAAACCCCTTGGGTAGTTTATTTGCTGACATGTTCATATTGCCTCATCCAGTATGTAGAGTGCACATCACGCACCTTAAAATCACATATTAGGGAACATGCCAGGGACATCAGGATAAATAATTACCGTAGTCCAGTGGCGAGACAATTCTATGCTTGTAATTAGGGTGATCTGTCTTATTTCCAGGTTCAGGGGATCCAAAGAATTAGTTCCTTAGTGGAGGGTAGACGTGGAGGATCCTTGGATGTGGCCCTGCACAAGGCAGAGGCACATTGGATTTTTATCCTTGGAACAAGGACCCCCAATGGTCTGAATAGTAGTTTCGATATAACTGAATATGTGGGATAATACCCACTTGAACTGCAATTTTCCCAGGACTCTTGTTCAGTACTTGTGTATTAGCCACGGACATGACATCTATAGCATGATGACCTGTATAGTTGATGATCTCATCACCTATGTTAGAATTTTGTCATATTACAGACCCATCCTCACGAATTAGAGTTTTGAGTCTATCCATTTACTTTGATCCTTTCATCTTGTCGGACAATACACAAGCAGATAAAACAGCGTTTGCATACACAACATGTCATTGTTTTTCTGGCAATTGATCAACAGCCCCACTTAATTATATACATTTCTCAGTTTGTTTTCAATAACAGGTTGAATTCTGATGGCCGGCCGGTAGTATCGGGGTTGGCTGCCTTTCAGATACTGTCACCTTCACAAAGTTTGTACATATTATGGTTTGGTTTAGTGTTTTTGATCTTTATTATGTATGTAAAGAATGTGTATTATTTGCATTTGTGTATTATTCTATTTTTATTTATGTTTTGTTATTCTGCTCTTTTGGGTTTGTAGTGTTTTTACCCTTTGATGTATGGGAAGATGGGGGGTTCCTTTGTCGGTTTCTGTACTAATGGGCCCTCCCTTTCCCTTTGTTCCTCCTCCCATCTTTACCTATGATTAAGTATCTGGCAGGTACGAAAAGCGTCAGGTAATGGGACGTAGTGTGTTCCATTTGTACCATGTTTGATTTAATAAAATGAAGATTTCTTTTACTTACCTGGAGTCCCAGTCTTATCCATCGGTATGCACATCCATTCATTTGTTTCTTGGATTTCAATTCACAGCCGTAGCGACAGGCTTGGGGCTAGTTGCACCCGAGCCACCTCTTGAGCTGGGTGAGTGTACATGTGCTATTGTCTAACCGATATCGAATGGATACTTTTTAAACTGTTTGATTCCAAGAAGGTTTCTTCCTCTTTAGCGACAGGTCTGGGGCATAAGGCACCCGGACCAGACATCTTTATGTGCGATTGTTATTGTCATTAACAGCTTATTTGCTTACACTATAACTTATTGTATCCATTTCTTTCACCCTGTGTGTCCAATGGGGGTTGTTTCATTGTAGCACGAGAGCAGCTCATCCAGGTGGCTAATTAGTTACACCCATGTTTCTTTGTCTTTTGAATCTGAGTATCTCATTACTTCTAAGTGAATATGTTGCAAAAATATATATTCTCTCACTTTACCAAACATTGGCAAGACGCCATTTGGAATATGCTGTTCAATATATATTTAGGGCATCTTGGTACTGGAGAGGGTTAGAAGGGCATCTATATTAATAAGGGGAATGGATAACATTATGAGGCTGATGCAATAAGAGGTGCAAAAGTTTGCCCACAATATAAATTTGCAGCAATCAACTTTTTATTGAGTTACTGCAATTAGATATCATCTGATTGGTTGCTTAATATTAAAGGGGAACTGTGGTCCAAAAATGACTTTAGGTAAATTGATAGGAATTGCTTTTCTGAGAATTTTTGCAATTTATTTTCATTGTATATTTTGCATAATTTTTAAGATATTAAAATCTTTGTGTGTGATATGGCAGCAGCATCACCATGTCCCTGCAATTCCTGCTCTGAAACCATGTCAGCGGATGACAGTCAATCTGCCCTGTGTCTCCTCCTCCCCTTGCAGCCCCCCTGGTCCCTTCCACTCATGGACCCCATGGCCCTTCCATTCCATTAGCCCCTCCCACTCGCGTATGCCATGGGCCACTCAGATCCCCCCCCACACACACACACACACAGAAAACCGTGAAAACAGCCTTTTCAGGTATCGTGAAAACTCTCTTCTTTTTGGGAATCTTCACACAGCAGGGAGGGGAGGGGGACTTCATGTCTCCTGTCCTGTCACTGATGTCTGAGGCTGTGCTCGCCGGCGGCAAGGTGGAGGAGGAATGTCACATGTCGGCCTACCAACCATTACATTTCTGGTCAGTTGTTCCTTTGGGCTGTGGAGCACGTAGAGAGGTGGTTGATGACTCGTTTTAAATGTAGGAAACTGGCCTTTCATTTAAACTCAACTTGTTTGGAGACCACAGCACAATCAAACTTTTGCACCTTTTATTACATTGACCCTATGACTTTAAATATCTCCAAGGTTGCCACCAGGCCAGTGCAGCCATGCCATCTGGCCCACTATTAATTAAATGAGGTATTAAGCCTTCCATCCCAAGCCCAGCCCACAACATGTTTTACAGGATGGTATCTTTCAGTATCTGTAGCAAGGTGTGATAGTAATTAGTATACAATGCATAGGGTCCTTTCCTCTCACCGTAACATAAAACACATTTGTTCTTATTTACACACTGTACGTGAGGTGCCCACATAAACACTAGCGATATTAGGTAAATGCCGTTGTGAACTGACAGGATTTACCCAATATTGTAAGTGTGTAGGGGCCGAAAACTACTGACCGTAATGCCAACAAATGACCATAGTCGGCATTATCAGTGATCAGTTGAGTCCATGAGTGCAGTTCCCATGTGATGGAAATCTCATGTGTATGGCCACCTTTAATCTAGACACTAACAGGGCTATGTACGGAGAGACGTTATCGTCTTTTTCTGTCTTAAAGTCACGTTAACCCATGTACTAAGGGTTAACGTGACTTTAAGACATAACTTACTGCGGTTGCGGTAGTATGCAAAAATTGTGTCACGTAACCACCACAGGCTAGGTTCCGAGCCAATAACAGCTCTTTAAGACAGAGACTTTAACACCAGCAGATAGCTGTTGTTAAAGTTTCAGAACGGGAAATCCCCATTCACTATGCACCGAGAGCCATTTTTGTCTCAGCGCATTGCATAGAGGAGGCAATGGAGAGCGATAGCAGCTTTCGGTACATAGCCCTAAGAGTAGATAAACCTCATTTGGAACAATTTCTCTAAATGGGATTTATCACCGGATCCACACACAGGCCTCTTGTAAAAATGGCCGAACTTCTGAAAATCCTTTGAGATAAACTTTCAGAAAAAGTTTAAAAATCCAAAATTGGACCCATTAAAGTCAATAGGGAAAATTTGAAAGGTTTGAATTAAAGAAGGTTAAAATAGCAATGATAACTTACTGTACATGGCTCTGGAAGTTGTGGGTTAATGAATTTCATATTCCTCTTAAGTATATTTCAAGGTTTCACAAATTATTTTTTCCCATGCACAGAATCAAGGGTTCATGAATTCGGACCCGAGGGTTTATACTTTTTTTTGTTGAAAAATTACCCCCTATATTTGATAAATGTGTCTCGTATATTCGATAAATTCCAAAAATCAAATCCCGATTTTGAAAATCCTTAACCGTACTTTCTATAATTATCTGATAAATTTCGAAGTCCAAGACCGTTCAGATATGTGAAATCCGATTCAGAACCTGGTTCGGGTCGAGTTTCAGTAATACAATAACCCCTAATAATCGCCTGTGTGTAACCACTGGTCAAGTGCTGTTCATTGAATCGAGCATGTGTGCAGGCCTATATACAAGCAGCCTGGACTGCTCTCTGGGGAGGGGGAATCAAAATGGTACAGGCCTATGGATTGTAAGATTACATAACAGTGTCTTTATTGTTCACATTTCATTTTAAACAATCTAGATATGTACATTTAAACACTGAAATGCTACATTGCCTTAGGTTTGTAACAAACTCTTGCAGAAGGTGTTTCGGGGTTTATATGGATACAGCATATCCAATCTCTGCTGCTAAGGATGGCGGAAGACTGAAGAAAATATCTTGCTCTGCTAAATAAATAAAAAGAGTCAATGCTTCCCCTTTATCATTATTGGTCCATTATTTGTCTGTTCCAAAAACCTCACAGGAAGCCCCTTGGTAATAGTGTCCTTGCTAAGAATATCACTTTGTGCAATAAATGATACATATGAAACATGTAAGAATCAAACTGCTACTGATTAACACTGTACACTATCCACAAGGCCAGAGAGTTGTAGTTTAGCAACAACTAATAGAACATATTAAGCCTTCTTGATTTATTCAGCCTTCATTTCATAACTAGCTGCTCACTGGCTTCTCCCATAGTCATTGTCTATAAGGTACATACCATGCAAATTTCTGTACCAATCAATTGATTGTACCGGTCAGTCTGAAAAATCGGATTTGTGGGCGTCCGTGACCTGTTTGTTCGGGTTGTGTATGTCGGAAAATCAAGGGTGAATGGTTGCGACAAAAGTTAGCTGCAACTGGGCGGTCCATAGGGAACCACCCTGGCTGTTCGCTCACTAGTGTCGGCCGGGACGAAAAATTTGCTTGTCTGTACCTTAGATTGTAAGGTTTTCAAGGCAGGAATTTCATTTCCAATGTGTCAAGACACACCACACCTATTTTTATATATTTATTCTCAAGCAATGTATGAAACTTTATTTTGTATGTAATTACAATTTTTCTGTTTAATTGCTGTTTAATCTCCATGTTCGTATACTCTGTATTTTATAATGTACATCGTACATGTGGCCCTTTATAAATAGAATGATACAGGCTTCTAAAGTGGATCATATTATTAATAATAAAAAGGGAGTGTGGGTCTGACAGGCATCAATCAGAGTCCGGGGGACTAGTGAGGATATTTATTCTAACAGGGAGTGCAGACTAGGAGTGGAGCCAGGAAGCTTTCAGTTATTGCACTAGTCTAGTGTCCCTTTAAGAAGGGAGATGGCACGACCCACTTTGGGACTAGAAGGGGAATAATGATTATTGTTTCCCTACTAATTCAAAAGAAATGAAGGTATAACAGTTCCTACTTTCAGTATATTTATAGAAGAAGAAAAGGGGGGCATTTTATCTTTTGGTTTTAAAGGATCAATTTACCGATATTTCTTTCAACTTAGCCCACAGAGGAAAGGATAAGATCTGGCTGTTTAAAGGCCTCGTTAACATATAAAACTTTGCATAGCTGTTGAAAAAATAAAGTGATGTGGCATTTTAGATTTTCGTGATCCCTATAAAAAAAAGCCCTAATAATGCTTGGCATTGCTTTCTATTACACCTATTATTGTTTTTGTTATTTTCTTACGTAATGATTCACAAATTATATTCCCCTAACCCAATAAACTACCTCTAACCAATCATAGATCCCTAAAACTATCCCTATTTGTTCTCCTACTATAGCTCCCTCTTCTGTTCACTCACACATATACACAAACATTGTTTGATCTTAAATTTAGCCACAAAATGTGCAAAGCTAAACATCACCCCCAACCTGTTCCCAGATGGTTTAAATCCCAATAGCAATTAAATAAAAAGAAATACATATCATGCTTCTTCTCCCTTAACCCTTCAAGTGCTTTAATAACCCCTTCTCTGCCATACTGGGCCAGCAGCACATTTAACTCTCCACTCCTTAGAACATGCAAGTCTGTATGGCAGAAATGGGGTTATAATTGTGGTGCTGGCTGTTTTATAGTTATCAGTGTTAGTTCCGCAAGTCCTTTAAGAGCTGGATCCCTTTATAAGTATGTCTCAAGGGTTAAATGATCGCGAGGTCGGCTCCTCATTCCTTCATTCTCTCAGCCATTAGACAATCAGGATCTAGGATGTGATCATAGAGAATTTGGAGTTTTGCACCTGTCTTCCGATCCACGCACCAGCATTTCCCACGCTGTCCATCTAGAGCAGGGTGGCACTGAGAGGAAGGTTAAAACATAAATTAGTAGTTTTCATTTTTTTGCTGGCAAGTACCTTAACATTACTGTACCGATAGCAGATCATTTAAACTCAAAATTAACCCCGATTGAAATATTACATTTCCATTTGTATTTATTAATTGGAAGACTAGGGCATGCATGTAGCATTTCATTCCAATTGCTAGGCTTTCCTTAGATTCTGTAAAGGTGTTTTCTGTCCAACCTGCAGGAATTCAGATATTTGGAAACTGTAGTTTTTAGATATCCAGAGGACTAGAAGTTGGACATCCGTCTGCTAAAGTTTAATTCAAAAACCATGTAGAGTTGCTCTGTTCCAGCTGCACTATTGCAATACAAGACTAATGTTTATTGATGAATTGTATATTAAAGGGTATGTCCACCATAACAATAAAAAAATTTTCACATATTGTAGAGGACCCAAGCCCACCCCCGACCACTAGGTTGTTTGTTAAAAAAGGAACAGAACTATACTTATAATCCTTCAAACCCCTGGCACTCTGATCTTGGCCCTCAGCTTGCCAGAACTACAAGCAGGTGGCCGGACTGGCAGCCGTGTCTCTGATTGGCTGAGAGGCACTCAATCACAGACGCAGCTGCCGCAATACAGAGCAAAGAGGGCTCCAGAGGGTTCCCCTGCACATGCCACTGTCCTCTCATAGGACAAGGAGGACAAGCAGAAACCTTTCACACAGGAAGACAGCGCCTACTCTTCCGTTTCCTGGATTTTACACAGGCACTGCCGGGGAACCATTTGGAGCAGAGATGTAAAGTAAGGGTTTTTTAACACTACACAGTGGGGCCAGTAGGGCCAGTAGTAAATTTTAGTTTTGGGTGTGAACATGCCCTTCAAATACTCACTAAGGAATCAAATAGAATAGGGAGAGTTTAAGTTACCTCTCATATACGCAAATTTTAAACTAGGTTTGGGGGGGGGGGGGTATTATCATTCTCACTGGGATAGATAGCCCAGGAGGAAAGCAGGGTGTAGATTGGCCAGTAGTGGGTAGAAAGGGGGTGGGGATGGCATTGAGAGGCATGTTTATTAAAGTGTATGAATAAATTACAGGATCATAATCTAAAGGATCATAATCTAGAATGTATGCAAATGCGAGAAGCCTGGCTGACAAAATGGGTGAATTGGAGATAATGGCGTTGAATGAAAAGTATGATGTAGCAAAAACATGGTTGAACAGTCTCATGATGCCACCAAATGCTAGCAGGGAGGAGGTGAGTCAGCTTCATATGCAGTTGGCAAGGGCTGCAAGTTTGGGAAGTGTACTTGTCACGAACGCCAGTTCGCTGGGCACGTGATCTGACCAATCAATCGCTACTCGCTGCCACCACTTTAAGTTACGGCCTTAAAGATGCCCCCAAAAACCACTCTTGACTCTCACTGACTATGCACACCCCTGTCCTGGCATCTAAATGGTTAACACTACACTATTCACTCCAGCAACTAACTGGTTAATTAGCATTAGTCCATCACAAGCAGTCACAGAGTTAATTAGCATTTACACTGCCAAACATTTCATTTCCATTCCATTCAAACACATATAAACTTATCAGAGGCTAACTGCGTTCTTTTAGAGCATCAAAGACAAAACTTATTAAATTTTAGATTTAATATTCCAAAAGGTGGACAGTGCATATAATACAAAAATAAAATAAAATGGTGTTATAATAAAATGACATACAATAGGTACAACAGTTATAGAAAATAAAAAGGATAAAAATATTCACAGACCCTACTCACTAGAAGAAGTCCTGTATCCCAGGGCAGGAAGAAACATTGGGTCCATACACACGGTTTTAGCATGTCCCCTTAGTATGAACAAAGTTATAGGGGCTACAATGATTTTTAAACCATTTGATGAACCACTCCCATCCTATGGGCATTGCATGAGGTGGCAGTGTCTAGGAATTTCCAGATTTACGACTAGCCAAAAGCACTCATTCCCCCTCAGTTAGGCAGATTCCATATAAATGTAGATATGTACATTGTACTGGGATATTGTCCACATATTCCTTTCCTGGATTAATTATCAATTCCTCCAATACCAAACATGACCTGTGTGTTATCCATATTTCCCAAGATATTAATAATTTGCCTTGGCAAAGGAATAAAAGGAGCTCTGTTGGATCTGGTAATATCTAACATTGTGGAGCGCATTATAGATATAAAGGTAACTGGAGGCTTAGGGGAATAGTGACCATAAAATAGTGGCGTTTGGACTTTGTTATCGAAAGGAAAAGTGCGCTGGGTTAACAAAGACTTTTAATTTCAGGAAGGCAAATTTTCCCAGGTTAAAAGCAGCTCTTCAGAATGTCAACTGGGATAAGGTATTATTAGGTAAAGGTACTGAACAGAAGTGGACTGTGTTCAAGGGGATTTTAAGCCAGTTCACATCTAGATTTATACCCTTGGGAAATAAATGTAAAAAAAATAAATCTGCGCCCATGTGGCTGAATTCTGATGTAAAGAGGCAAATGGAAAGGGAGAAAAAGGCATTTAAAACCTTTAAGTCAGAGGGAATGGAAAGGGCCTTTAGGGATTATAAAAACTGTAACAAGGAGTGTAAGAAAGCAATCAAACTAACTAAAATTAATAATGAAGTTAGGAGAGCTGAACAAACCATCACTAAACCTAAAAAAATTTTGGAATATATTAATAGTAAGAAGATGAGGACTGAGAATGTGGCACCATTAATTAATGGGGATAAGTTAGTTACAGAGGATGGCGATAAAGCAACTGTCTTCAATATTTTTTTTCCCTCTATATACACTATAAAAGATCCAAGTACAGATATCTTAGAGTATAGTAGCAATAATGGTATAAAAGATGCAAGTGCACTTTGGTTAACCGAGGATATGGTACAGAAAGAACTAAATAAGTTTAATATTAATAAATATAATAGACTCTGGCATAGCAGTATATGTAGTTTACTTGGATTTTGCAAAGGCTTTTAATACAGTCCTCCATAGGCAACTAATGTATAAGTTTAAGGTCTGTTGGTCTGGTAAGTCACATTTGTACCGTACATGGAAAGAAAATTGGTTAATGAATAGGATGCAGAGATGTTAATGGGGCTTCATAATTATGACTAAGTGGGATGTAGAGATGGCCGAAACTGATGAGTTTCGTCCCGTTTTCGGATTTTCGGGAAAATTCGAAAATTGGAAAATCCGAAAACGGACCCATAGAAGTCTATGGGGGAAAAAAAATCGAAAGTTTCTATCAATTTTAAGGATTACATAGTAATAGCAGGTTACTGTTAATAGCAAAGGGACCTGGGGAATGGTCTGGGGAACTCGTAAATATAAGTAAAACTCATTTAAAATCTATCTTTCCTCACGATCTGGCTTTTTTCGAGCTTTCGCATGTCAGAGGACACGTGGACATCCCTTAAGAAAAAAGGTTTAGGCTTCAAGCTCGGAAAGCGTTTTTCACTGTGAGAACGGTAAAGCTATGGAACTGTCTTCCAGTGGACGTTGTTATGGCAGGTTCATTGGTCAGTTTCAAATAAAAGCTGGATGAGTTTCTGCAAACAAGGAATGTTGCAAGTTACTGGTATTGATACATAAAGTAGAGTTGATCCAGGGAAATTTCCGATTGCCACTTGGAGCCAGGAAGTAATTTTTTCCCCCTGGTGGTTTTTTTTTGCCTTCCTCTGGATCAACAGAGGAAGGCAAAAAAAAAACGAGGATATTGCTAGATGGGTTGGACTGGATGGACGTATGTCTTTATTCAACCTCATACATGGGGCAGGGAGGTAGGATTGATTATTCCTACCTCACAATATTGTTCCGTTGAGGAGCTTCAGCACTTACAGTTTTAATTTGCCAGGTTAGTCCTGGACTGTTCCTGTATTAAAGATAGAAAGAAGACTGGCAGAAACAGTTTTCTTTGGGCTCGCGCTCCTCACTGAAACAATATCGGAAGGTTAAAATTTCCAATCCTATAACCCTGTCCAAAGTACTTTTCCGTTTAACTGTTTTTTAAAATAAACTTTATAAACATGATAGTTATCATTTAAATACTGATGACAAGACCAGTGGCTGGGTTCAAGATGGCCGCAGTGTTATTCACTTTGAACTTTAGAAACCAAACTATGACACATGTTATGACCCTAGGCACAGCATGCGCAGATCAAAAGATATTCCAAAAATCTTTGTGCCATCCAAGGTGTATGGGTTAAACCCTGCTGTCTACCACCCCCCCAACCAAACCTAACTTACACCGGGTTTAGTGAAAATCATGTGATACATATAACTGATGACATAGCTAAGCACTGATTATCAGGATTTACTTAAAGAATATTCAAGGCTCTTGTGTATTCTAAATATATATAGATAAACTTGTGAATTGCCATTGGTGCACAGTGGGATTGGTGTGTGTGTGTATGTTTGGCTATGTGTGGATATAAAATCTTTACACATTTACAAAATGTTTAGGGTTTTGTACAATAAAAAAAATAAACAAAGGCAAGACGTTAAAAAGAAATAAGAAATGGTGAATAAAGATATCCTATCAAATCCTGGTTACATTAGTGTCACGTCCCCTAAGCTAATACTTTGTTGAAGCACTTGTTGGTTTTACTATAGCACTCTGTTGTTTTGCTTTTGGTATATATGTACTATTTATAGAAATAGTATAAGAAATGGTCACTTATTGTATGGGCACCATAAATCCACTGGTGATAATTTATCCTATATTTCCTGTTTTTACATGTGTCCAGAAATGCTGGCATAATAATAAGGCAATACAGCCTAATGATAATGCCACTCATCAAACTTGCAGACACAACTTGTCAGTGTAAGATACAGATTCATGGGGTAGGTCTTGAACCAAAAGATACCAGTTAGTTATATTGCTTAAAGGGCAAGTCCAGCCCCAAAATGAAAACTTACATACAGGTAAATTACCCCCCAAAACCCTAAACGGTTTCCCCTGTTTCTACTTCCTGGTTCTTCCAGTTAGCAACTGTCAGTTATGAATTTGAGAGTTGACATCACAGCCAATGACTGAATGTTAATCCCCTATCTGCCTCTTCTAAGCATGCCCAGGCTCAGTACAAGCTCAGTACACGTTTCTAAATTGCTGAGTTTCCACGAGGCATCCAGAAGCATAGCAGGCATACAGTCATGAATTCATAGGACAAACTATGATATATCAACATATTTTAAAGAGGCCATTCTTTCTAAATGATGTTTTTATGAGGGTGGAGTTGTCCTTTAAGGTTAGGTGGGCTTAAAGGGGCAAAAAACCCACAGGGAAATGAAAATAGATCATTCCTAAAACAGAAGGTACCTCACAGCCATGTGCTTTAAAATAGCACTGCCCTAATGCCCTAATCCCCCCCCCCAAAAAAAATGTTCTCGCTCCCAGCTTGCAAAGTTTCCCTTTATGGCCTGTGGCTAATGCATGTGTTCAGAACTGCTGCTGGCGTTTCAACATGCAGTATAGCCTAATGTTATACAGCTATTTATACATTTTACAGACATGCGTTTTTTGTTTTTTAAAGCCCAGGGTCAGTGCCGCACAGGTGTTATGCAGGTATTTGTGACTATCTTACCCTCAAACTTCCAGCTGAGATTGGCCCACCTAAGCAGGGATCCATTGGACCTCTATTTGCTAGAAGGCTTCAGGAAGTCCCGAAATACTAACTATCCCTGTCAACCCCTGTCCCTGTCAACCAGATACCACCAGGGAGTCTGTAACGGAGAGAATGTCATTGGGAAATCTGAGGTCCTAAAAATGACCAAACTGTCCTGCCATCTTTCAATCTTTTAGATCCCATTAGTACAACATATGACTAATGGCTTACAATGGGATAGGACTTGGGAACACAATATACCAGTCAGCTATAAAGCTTATGGTGAGGTGGGTTAAAGGAGGAAAAAGCCCTCAACAGAGCATAAAATTAAATAGAGCCTTCTTACAACAGAAGGTACTTCACAATCTCATGCTATTAAAGTAGCATTGCCAAAATAATCCAAGGAATGATTTTTCACTCCCAGCATTCCCAGAGTAATGGACAGAGACATGCAACTTTTCTCCTTTATGTCCTCATTAAAAATAGGCATACCAGGTCTGTAAGTACTTTTATAACTTTATATATTGTAACTAATTTAAGTCAGTATTATACTTTATATACATTTATTTATGGTCAATTAGATGGTAGTGAGAAATTACACACAAACATCTTTCCAATATGTAATATTATATACCCCCACCTTATTGGTAGCTCCTAAAAACTTAAAGGGTATGTCCATCCTTCTTTTTAATGTTTAATATAGTGTAGGGCTTAGTCCCCCAGCCCAACCGCTATATTTTTTATGTAAGAATCTTCCCCAAACATTACTTACCTTTCCTCTTGCGCGAAAATGCAAGCAGAGGGGCGGGACCGTCAGCCGTGTCAGTGATTTGCTGCGAGGCAGCCAATCAGGGACGCGGCTGCCGGTAGATCTGAATGGTGGAGGAAAGAGGGAAGGTAAGTAGAGATCGGGAAGTTTCTTACATTACAAATATAGCGGTTGGGGCTGGGGGACTATGCCCTACACTATATAAAGTGTAGGGGGTGGAGCTAGGGGGTGGGAGTCCAAAATGGGAGGGAGGGGGATAATGGCTGCAGTGCACATGCCAAACTTCTCCCGGAGGGGAGACAGGAGGCAGAGTCCTATATGGACTCTGCTATCCTCCTGGTGGGCAGTTTTTGGGACTTTGGGGGGGATTACTGGAGAACCATTTGGAGCTGGGATGTGAGGTAAGGATTTTATTACACTACAGAGTGGGGCCAGTGGTGGGGGGGATTATAGTTTTGGGGGTGGACATGCCCTTTAATGCAAGTTATATATAATTTTATACTATAGGAAAGATATAAAATATGTGTGAGTACATGGGCTGGAATCATTGCCTTCTATGCCATATATCCAGTCATTTGGACTATAAATAGGTTGTAACCTTAAAAGGTGAACGTTAAAACTAACCATATTACATTATAGACAAAATTACAAAAGTGCTGTGTTGTAGCTGGGTAGGAAGGTAGGGTTGCTTATTCCTACCTTCCAATATAATTTTGTTCAGAAACACTAGAATGTACAATTTTTATCTGCTAGGCTTGTGTCCTGAGTTTCCTGTATTAAAGATGCCCTGAGCAAGGGTGGCAGAAGCATTTTTATTCATGCTGGCACTCACAGAAATTATATTGGGAGGTAAAAATTTTCAATCCTACCTCCGTGTCTCAGGTACTTTTTAATTTTATATGCACTTTAGTTAGTTTAGTTTACTTTAAGACTAAATCTTTCTGTTTGTGATCCTCATGTTAAGAGTCTTTACACAGAACATACCCAGGTTCTGTAACCCATATTACAACCAATGGGCTTTACCGACCTGCCTTTAGTAGCAAGCAGATAGCAAACATCTGATTTAATGTTTGAACAGGTGAAACTTTGACCGTGTTTGTGTATAACGTGCTGAATGCTATCACTAATTAATGTCATCCCCGGAATGCAGGTCCATAGTTCAAAAAGTAGACGTTCTGGTCTTGCATAATGTACAAGAAAAAGAAATACAAAGCTGGTACCAATCATGCAATGTATATACGTAGTTATATACACAGTGTTTTGAAAGGTTTCTGCATTTTAGTGGAATAGGTGGAGTAAAATTCAAGGACATCTGAAAATGTATTTTAACTCTAATACAGTTATATTATTCTGGACATTTCAACCAGTCCCTATCACACGTTAGATAATTGATGGCCAAAGAAGCCAACCAACAATGTGTGCACAGGTGCCACTGTCATTGTTGAGAGATCCATTGTGTTAAATAAACAATTATTGGATTGACCATCTACCAAAAGGTCCCAGCCGTCTTTATCTGACAAGTGTACTAAGCTCCGAACAAGAAATACAAGTGTGTGCTTTACATATAGCAATTCATTTATAGTCTATATATATGTTGGTTACGTGCAAATATGCGCACATCTAGGAGGAAATCGGGGTGCCCACCTAGTCAAGACAGCACATTATTTTTTGTTCTATTTTAAAGGATAACTCCACCCTCATAATGACATCTTCCAGAAAGAATGGATCCTTAAAATGGGTTGAGATATCCTACCTTGTCATGTGGAACCATTAGCTTATTCGTGCTATGCTCCTGAATGTGTCATGGAAACTAAGGGGTAGTGTGTGTTAATAGCTAAATTTGTTCATGCCTCCTTCAGCAATTTAGTAAGTTTGTTATGAGCTTTAGAGGTGGAGCCAATATTGAACCCGGTCCCGAAGGGAAGAGGAGGCTGGCCTAGTCACAGAAACATGTCAGACATGCCCCCACAAGTTTTTTTTATATTTGATTCGGACTAACAAATGCTCGGGGTCGGTCCCTGCTGCACGAACGAACCCTCCAATATTTCGGGCCTATTGAATGTCATTCAGTCGAGCCGAATTATTGGATGGGGTGTACCCAGCTTTCAGACACTTTATCAAGCATTATGTGAACGAAATCAGTTATATGATCCTATCAAAAAAGATGCAACCAATTGTTGTATTACAGTGGATGTGTTCTGTTTAGGTTTTCAAAGAACAAAAGTCTAAAAATCAGGTTTACCCCCTGTAATCAGGACCTCATCTGCTATATTTTTAAAGGGTCACTATACTCACTGAAACAACTTTGTATTATGTGAAAGTACAATGTTAGGGTAGTACAATGGTGTTGCTAGACACTTCTCCCTCTGTAAGTACATGCTGTGAAAGTGGGTGGGATGGATGTATAGATAGATAGATATTGGCCATCTCTTAAGAAAAGGAATGTTGCAAGTTACTGGTATTGATACATAAAGTAGAGTTGATCCAGGGAAATTTCCGATTGCCACTTGGAGTCAGGAAGGAATTTTTTCCCCCTTCATAAATTTGGTGGGGTTTTTTTGCCTTCCTCTGGATCAACAGTTAGGCAGGAAATGAGGATATTGCTAGATGGGTTGGACTGGATGGACGTATGTCTTTATTCAACCTCAAATACTATACTATACTGTAGACAGATGGATAGAGATTAAGACAGATTGAGACAGATAGATAGATAGACACAGACAGGCAGATAGATAGGCAGAGAGACAGATGGATGGATAGATAGATGGATAGATGGACAGATAGAAAATGGAAAGACAGATATATAGATTGATATATAATAGACAGAGCGATAGATAGACAGATAGATAGATCAGACAGACAGAGATAGATTAGACAGATAGACAGAAGACCAATATGGTTAATCAGCTCATTATATTTGGTGTTGTATTTTATAAAGGTTTTGACATATTTGGGGAGATCCTAGTAAGAGGTCACTGGAGGGACACAAATTAGCATACCTGGTATGAGTGACAGGTCTTTCCCTGTATATGCTGTTATTTAAAATGAAGATTTCTGAGAATCTATAGCTCAGATTTCAAATCTGAAAAATGTGATGGAGTAGTGGACCATTACACTATCTAAAGGTATGGTTTTTGAAAGTAAAGATACCCTTTAACCTTAAGCTAGGTACATACAAGTGGAAACGAAGAAAAAGGCATTTAAAAACTTTAAGTCAGAGGGAACGGAAAGGGCCTTTAAGGATTATAAAAACTATAACAAGGAGTGTAAAAAAGCAATCAAACTAGCTAAAATGAATAATGAAGTTAGGATAGCTGAACAAAGCATTACTAAGCCTAAACATTTTTATGTTCTGTTATATTAATAGTAAGAAGATGAGGAATGAGAATGTGGCACCATTAATTAATGGGGATAAGTTAGTTACGGAGGATGGCGATAAAGCAAATGTCTTGAATAATTTTTTCCCCTCTGTATATACTATAGAAGATCCAAGTACAGATATCATAGATTATAGTAGCAATAATGGTATAAAAGATTCAAGTGCACTTTGGTTAACCGAGGATATGGTACAGAAAGAACTAAATAAGATTAATATTAATAAATCTCCTGGACCGTATACAATACATCCTCAGGTACTTAGGGAGCTAAGTTCAGTTTTATCTAGGCCATTGTTTCTTATTTTTGCAGATTCCCTCATGTCCGGAGGTGTGCCTCTGGATTGGAAAGGCTGATGTTATTCCAATATTCAAAAAGGGTAGTCGTTCACAGCCGGGTAATTACAGGCCTGTAAGTTTAACTTCAGTGGTGAGGAAGATCCTGGAAAGTTTAATAAGGGAACGTTCTAGAGTATGTTTCAAGGACTGACATTATAAGTAGTAACCAGCATGGATTTAGGAGGAATAGATCTTGTCAAACTAACTTGCTTGGCTTTTATGAGGAAGTTAGTAGGAATTTAGACTCGGGCATAGCAGTAGATGTAGTTTACTTGGATTTTGCAAAGGCTTTTGATACAGTCCCCCATAGGCGACTAATGTATAAGCTAAGGTCTGTTGGTCTGGGGAGTCACATTTGTACATGGATAGAAAATTGGTTAATGAATAGGATGCATAGTGTAGTTGATAATTGGGCTTCATCATTATGGACTAAAGTGCTAAGTGGGGTGCCACAGGGTTCTGTGTTGAGGACACTTCTATTTAATCTATTTATTAATGATTTGGAAGTGAGTATTGTCAGCAAGGTTTCTGTGTTTGCTGACGACACAATTTTTGTCAACCATTAAAAACTTCAGTGGATGTGCAATCGTTGCAGGGGGATCTAGATAGATTGTCACATTGGGCTGCTAAGTGGCAGATGAGATTCAGTGTTGATAAATGTAAGGCGATGCATTTTGGACTTAGAGCCATTAATAGTATAAGCAGCACAATGATTTTTGTGTTAAGTGAATCCCTGTTGGAAAGGGATCTTGGAGTTTTGGTGGATAACAAACTTAAAGGAAGCAAGCAGTGCCAGGCGGCAACAGTCAGAGCCAGCATGGTATTGTCTTGTATAAAGAGAGGTATGGATTCAAGGGAGGAAAATGTTATTCTCCCTCTTTACAAAGCTTTGGTAAGGCCACATTTGGAATATGCAGTGCAATTTTGGAATCCTGTGTACAAAAAGGACATCTTTGAAATGGAAAGGGTTCAGAGAAGGGGAACTAAATTAATAAAGGGATTGGGGGAGCTTGAATATGAAGAGAGACTGAAAAGTTACAATTATGTACACTAGAGAAAAGGCGCTTGCGTGGGGATATGATTACTGTGTATAAATACATTAACGGGCCATACAATAAACTATCTGGGGCATTGTTCACCAATAGAACACATCAGAGGACACGAGGACATCCCTTAAGACCTGAAGAAAAAAGGTTTAGGCTTCAAACTCGGAAAGTGTTTTTCACTGTGAGAACGGTAAAGTTTTAAAAAAAGCTGTGAGAACGGTTCAGTTTTAAAAAAAGCTGGATGAGTTTCTGCAAACAAGGAATGTTGCAAGTTGCTGGTATTGATACATAAAGTAGAGTTGATCCAGGGAAATTTCCAATTGCCACTTGGAGTCAGGAAGGAATTTTTTTCCCCTTCATAAATTTGGTGGGGGGGGGTTGGCAGGAAATGAGGATATTGCTAGATGGGTTGGACCGGATGGACATATGTCTTTCAACCTCAAATACTATACAGTATAGATTTTTGAAAGATGACAGACATTTTTCAAAGATCTGGATACACACAGTCCCAAGCGTTTTCCCTGTGCACAGCAAAGGGAGAATGCTCGGGACTGTGTGTTTTCCTCGGCGGCCTATTCCCTCTTTAGGGAGACTGACGCAACAGAGGGCAATTTTCCGTCTTTCCCAAACGAACCCTCGGCCAACCTGAACATTCAGCAGCCACACGCTCGTTCAGGAAAGCAGGCACACACAGTGCCGTTAAGCCCCGATATTGTCTGATCTGACGGTTTTGGGGCTTTATTAGTAATGTGTGTACCTAGCTTACGATATATTATCCATTGCCTAAAAATGGACATGTTTGTGGATACTGCTCCTCCTCTCCTTCCCAAGTTCTTTTGTTTTCTGGTAACACCTCCCTGTTGTGCCAAATCTTTATTTGGCACCAGCCTATAGAGTTGATTGGGGATTACATCACCAGCAACAAATTACTATGGGAAGCAGAAAGAAAAAAAACATCAAATATTGAAATGGTTTGAAGGTATTTGTTAGCATTCAAAAAAATTTAAATATATAGCAGATAAAGTCCTCATTACATAGGGAATCACCTGAAATCATTTTATTGTTACATTTTTGTTCTCCTTTAAAGTGACAGATACAGTTCTATTTTGTTTACTAGGTTTTGTGCCTTGGTAGAGAGTTTCCTGGAACTGTTGGTAGAATATCGAGGAGTACGTTCAGATTACAAATTTAATTCTGGCAAACAATGCCAGTCTGCAGTAGCTAAAGCCAAGATATCTTGGATATGAAATAATAACTTTCATTGGCTAAAATGATTGAAAATGCAAGCTTTGAAAGCACTTCGGCTTCTTCCTCAGGCATGATACAATACTGAATCTTGTGAAGCAAGAACTATTTTATACATAGAAATAGAGCAGAACCTTCTTATAACAGAAGGCATCTTGCAGTCTCAGGCTATATGAATAGCACTGCCCTCAAAAATCTAAGAAACAAGAAGTAATTTCTTACTCCCAGGTTCCTCAGAGTAAGGGGAGGTGATATGCAAAATTCTCCATTTTGTCCCTTGGCTTATCCATATGTCCAGAACCACTGGCTCATTAACATGCAATATAGCCTATTGTATGGAGCCAATCTTTTTTTGGGGGGGAGCGTGCTTTCTGTGATCTCACACCAAGTGCACAAACGTGCAAGTGGTTCGGGATCTGTTCTGTCTCCCTCTTGTGCCCATAGCTGTTAAGCCACAGGGCTAGAGGGAGGCAACTGAGGTCCCTTCAGCAGGTAGACGTCAGGAACCACACCATACTTGCCCTCCCTTTCTGCTCCCAGCTGCCACCAGGAAGCATCCAGGGGGGGGTTCGAATGGGATAAGCCTGAAGGTCCTAAAAAGGACCCAGGCAGTCCCGCCACAATACGTGAACAAAACCAAACGAAAAACAGAAAATAAGTGTATAGTGTAATAAGTTGTATAGAGCCAATCATCTGACCTGCAGATATGACATGTTTTGATCTCATCAGTGCAAGATACAGATTCATGGGGTAGGACTTGGGAGCACAATAGACAAGGCAGCTAGATAGCTTAGAGAGAGGTGGGCCAAAAGGAGCAAAAAAAACAAGAAGTAATTTCTGACTCTAACAAGATCAAAACATGTCATGTCTGCAGGTCAGATGATTGGCTCTATACAATAGGCTACGTTGCATGTTATTAAGCCAGCAGTTCTGGACACATACATAAGCCAAGGGATATAAAGGAGTATTTTGCATATCTCCGCCCCTTACTCTGGGGAACCTGGGAGTAAGAAATTACTTACGAATAAAAAGGTTCAACTCCATTTTTATGCTCAGTGGAGAGCTTTTTGCTCCTTTTGGCCCAGCTCTCCCTAAGCTTTCTAGCTGCCTTTTCTATACATACTGGAACAAAAACTTTCTGACATTATACAGATGTTATCTTTTGGCAATGGCTGTAAATACACATTCAATGACACAGTAGGTAATAAAAGAATTAGCAAATGTTAAACAAACTGTCAGACACACTTTACCTTAAAGCATGGTACACAGTTTACCGCGACCGAGTGTGCAGTCCATAGTAGACCGCATGTGGTTTTCCGCCATGTACGATCATCCTTTTATCCCGAATTGCACAAACAGCCGGTCGGACACGCCTTAAAACCCAGGTAATTATTTTGGCCCGATCAACAGATACACTGAACTATTGGTCGATCGGGCTGAAATATTGCATGGTGTGTACCAGCCTTAAGTGTCAATGGAGGGTCTGGTATTAATGAGATATTTATGGGTTTGGGTGGTTTTGAGGAATTTGGTCTGATTTATACTACATGACATTTAGGGGCATATTTATAAATGATCGCTATTTTCTCACAGCGACATCGCAATGACAAATAGCACTATTTTCGCCTTATTTTTAAAAACCGCTCATTTACGCTTTCGCCTTTGCGGGGAAGTATTGGTGCAGCAATGTACGTTAAGTGTGATATCACACGAAAAGAGAGATTACTCTCTAGTGTCATTTCAGAGCTATTTTTGTCATTTTATTTTATTTATAAATTATAATTTATAAATAGGGGAATTTCGCCTTTTTGCCCCTTTTCTCCCCTTTGTTGCATTTTTTGCAGTTTTACCAGAATTTTTGCCAAACATCATTACTTACTGGTATGTTCCTTTACATGACTATTTCATACACAGCCCTATGGTAAGTTCACATATTAATGTAACTGGTTTGATAATTAGCTGCAGTTTGAGGAAAATAAGCAATACTAAAAAATTTGTCCTATTAGTAAAATAGAGAAAATTCACCTTTTGAGTTTTACACTATTTATTATATCTTTGGCTGAAAAAAACACCACGTGTGTTAGGCTATTTTTAAATAACAAAGATAGGTGTTCAGTGTGTATTAACCAATTTAATACTACTTTGAAAAACCACCAGGGAGTATTAACTATTTACCATGATATGTGCTGAACTTTTTCAGCATTATTAGTGCTTTTTGCTACATAATTTTTGCTTTTGATGAAAATTTGCTTTTTTAATAACTTTGATGAAAAGTTGAAAGTTTAAAAAATTGTGGTAAAGGCTGGTGGGGAAAATAATGCCCCTTTATAAATAGACCTCAGACCCCCATATGACTTTATTGGTAAATAAAGAAAATCGGAACCTTAAAAAAAATAAAAAGTGAAAAATAAACCTTAAAAAGCGAAATTGCAGATTGTATTACAGTAAATGCTGGAAAACAGTTAAACCCCCCTTACTTATTAGTATTGAGAAACACTCCACAATGTACTGACACCTTCCATGGACCCATTGGCAGGCTAAATAAATGGGCACTTATGCGTTTTCGCCACCTTTGACTTGACGAATTGGAATGGCTGAACTTAACACAAAAATACACTTTTCGCCATTTTATAAATATGCTTGAGCGGTAACTGCAGCGATGTATGGCGAAATGTAGCAGTAATTACCTTTCACCACTGGTTAGCACTGCTTTATAAATAGCGAAAAGTCTAAAATTTGGTGAAAAGGCAGCGTTAAAGAAGGCAAAAATGTTAATGAACCTTTATAAATATGCTTAGATTTGAAACATAGTGGAACATAAAGTTTAGATCTTTGAGTCCAAAGTTCCTATTTATTTTTTAAAAGTTTAAATTCCCATTCTAACCTCTCCTTTTGGGATCTAAAATTTCCCATGAGCACTGTGACTTTTAGGTCTTTCAGGCAGTGTCCTTGGCTGCAGAAATGGGCACCCACAGGGACATCTCATTTATTGTTATTTATTGTGAATTTAAGAGCTATATGTCGCTAAAGTCAGCAAGATTTTTTCTTCTTTTAAAAATAACTGGGAGATTCAATAAAAGTTCTTATTGTTAAAAATGGTGCTAACTTTGCCCCAACCAATCAGATCTTTTTT
The DNA here is from genome assembly GCA_019447015.1 of Hymenochirus boettgeri. Classification (NCBI taxonomy): domain Eukaryota; kingdom Metazoa; phylum Chordata; class Amphibia; order Anura; family Pipidae; genus Hymenochirus; species Hymenochirus boettgeri. Next base: position 26,532 of record JAACNH010002473.1, read on the forward strand.
AACATTTGAAAGCTAACATCTGATTGGTTGGGGCAAAATTTGCACCATTTTTAACGATAAGATCTTTTGTTGAATAACCCTGTAAGTGTCTCCGCTTCCCCCTCTATAGGATATAAATACATACGATTCCATGTGGCAGTGAGATGTCTCTTTGGGTCACTCTTCTATCACTTACAATAATGATGTCACAAGACCAGCTTGTTTGTTTTACTTCGTGAAAGAACTTGAATTTGAACATGCAGTAGCATTCTCTTTTCATTCAGTCTACAAGAAACTTACCTGTTTGGGGTTGAAGTTACCATTGCGGTCACAGTTTGGGATAGGGATACTTAAAAATTCCTCCTGTGTTCTGGTCTGATATGCAGACAGTTTTTCTAGTGCTCTGTTTAGATCTTTCTGACAGGGACCCTATGAAAACCAGAAGAAAGTTTGTTAAAATCTCCTTTAGAAACTCTAACTCAATTTCAATTTCCACTAAAACCCAGGATACCTTGTGCTGAAATGGGGTAACTAGTCATGTATATGGATGGATTAGAACTCAAATTCAAACATGAGTTTGATCTGAATTTTATGAGTTTTTCTAGGAACTCGGACCTATTAGAATTTTAGAATCGATAACCCTCAACTCCATAACCCTAGAATGCGGTGTTCGGTAACCCTCGAATACGGCAACAAACCGAACTTTAGGCAGTTTGACCATCTCTAATCGTGTGTAGGGATGAGGTTTGGGTTCGTTTTGAACCCAGATCCGATGAACTTTTGTAACTTTTCAAAACATAAATATTCAATGGGTTTAATGATTTTTCATCAAATATTCTATATTTTTCATTGAATATTTTGTATTGTACATTGAATATTTAATATCCAACATAGAATACTCTAAATCAAACATCAAATATTCAATATTGAACTTCAAATATTCGATGCCAAATGCAGAAAACGATCGGAACTTTGACTCCTATTTACTTCTATTGGGTTTGTTTTTGACATTCTGATTTTGGAACGAAACTTACCAATTTTGAACATCTCTAGTCATGTGTAAAGGACCCTCATGGCATAATACAGGCAAATCCTAGGATGTTTCCTAACTTTGCTCTACAAATTGCAGTAGGATCTTGGGGGATTGCTGATAGAGGAGTAAAATTGACATTTTGGGCCATATTTATATATATTAAAAATCACAAACATTATGACTGCAATCAGACAATTACATATAGTATGAACGAATGATCATCCCGTATATTTATAGCAGCAGTTGTACTATTAAAATAACCTATAGTAGCGAAATTTTATTGAAAATGGCCCTTTAGTGATTTCCCCATACAGTGGGCCCTGGTCCAAGGAGCTAAAACTGTATTGCTTATAATCTATTGAATAAGCTGGGGAATCTACTAAACAGTGTAATTTTGTATTCCATTCTCCTTCATACCACAGCTGGAGAATGCACAAATCATTCACAATATGCTAATAAAGCATTAGGAATTAATACCAAGGCCATTTTGTTTTATTTAAAAGTCCAAGGCAAACACCCTTTAGCCTGTTCTTAAGCCCTGTACTTGATTACAGGAACTGCAGATAAACATGGCAATATTGAAAGGGATTTTTTCAGCCAATACAACATTGCAAGCAGTTCATACACAAGCAGGTCCTTATGAGGTCTATACATGCAGCAATACTGATTGTATAATCGCGGCATCATTCGATCTGTATTGGTTCTATCAAACCACGTTCAATAGGAACGCAAATCATTTGATCAGCCATACACGTATAACAGTCATACGATATCTGAAATATGATATCGTACAACTGGGATTGGTGCGTTTATGGGTGCCTTTAGATTACAACTAAACTAAAACATTCCCTCCCAGAGAGTGACAGAGAGATTATAAGGGATCTTAAAATCATGACCCCAACTTGTGAGGGGAATCCTGAACTATAGGCTTTGAATGGCCAAGCGTTAAAGGGGCCCCTTGACACCATGTTTTTCCCAGGGCCCCCACAGCCAATTATGACTTCTTGGCTGGACCACTGGTTGAGTTGCCATGTAATAGGATTCCATTGTGTAGCTATACGGTAGACAGCAGCTTGTAAGAGTTTCATTTGCTTTGTTTCAAAGAGTAAGGTAAACCAAAGCTACTAACATATTAATACATTCACTTTGGTAGATTTAGTGACATTCTTCAGCCATTTAATAAAGGAACATGGAATAGCTCAATAAACCAAGGATACTCATGATGTGCAGTTACTTGGCAGGCAGGATAACTCCATCAGTCCTGCAGGGGAGCATAGTGACCTAATGAAATCACTCTGTTTATTGGATTACAGCACCCCATGTTACTAAGTAAACAAACATACTAACAATGAAAATACTTTCTTCCATATATAGTCATGTTTGCTAAATGATAAACTCTATAAACATATGTGGCTGCATTGGGAAATAGTTTGTCCCGAGCTCTTGGACATAAAAACCTTTTACCAAGCAATTTACAGTATAGAGGGGGTTTGTCTTTGTGTCCATGTTAAGAGCAGCAATGTCCAACCTGTTGTCCTCTAGATGTCTGACAATTACATCTCTCAGCATTCTGCAACAGCAATGGGAATATCCAGGGAATGCTGGGAGTTGTAGTATTCAAACATCTGGGGGATGGAAAACTGCTATTCCGGTATAGGTATAGGTAGGACTACAATAAAACCTGGACATGCTACTAAAGTTTAAAGTACAGTCCTCTTGATGGACCTCTCTTGATGGAAAATAAGGCTGGTTGGATATCACCGGGTTATATCCTTTGGGTCGATGAGCAAGCACTCACCATGTGGATCTCTGTGATAGGGGAATTGTTAGTGTTCTTCCCATATTGCTTCCCACTCTGCATCTGGTTTCTTTGCACCTTGGCGTGGTGTTTCTGGAGACAAGTCCGATCATGCGCACCACATGGGTTAAGACTTATGTTGGGATGTTCAACTTCTGTCAAAAGAGAATGGGATTGATTTCGCAAGTTGATCAGAAAAATAAAGATAATTACAGTATAATGTACAAACCAATATGCAGAGGAACTGGAGCATGAGTTGTAATTAGTTAAGGTGAAGGATTGCATACTAAGATAAATAGGTATATAGATAGATAGATGAAAATGCTTTGTTACACAGTGGTGACCATAACATGTAACAGATCAACCATAGTCACCATTTATGTAATTGAATCCTGGAATTGGAATTGTACTCCTCTTTACAGTGGTGGCTCCTTCATTACACTACCCCAGGTAGTGGGTAGTTTGTGTACCTGTTAACTCATTTTATTAGAGTATATGAACATCGCTTATACTGCATTTAGACCAGATCCACAAGAGCACTAAAAGCATGTAACCAAAAACAGCTTTTCTAGACATGCAGATGGCCAGCAAGCAATCCTCAGCCAATGGCAATGCTGACATTAGCAGGAAGCTTGCAGCTATTGGATAGCAGAACTTTTCTTAATGGCACTAGCCAAACTGGTCTGTGCCATGTAAAACAATTGTGGTTACATGGAATGTTCATGGGATTGTTTCTTTGGCCTGTCTGGAAGCACCTAAGCAAGAGCTATTAGCTGCCAATATATACATTTTTGTCTATTTTCTTGTCTTAAACAGAGGGGCTCATCTGGCCCAAGGCATGGAGACAACATTTCAAACCAATCGAATCATTTAAATCCATGTTTGTTTAGAGCACCTAATGCTCCTTGAAAAAAAACTTTAAAACATTTACAGGAAAACCACATCTATAAAGAAACCTTCCATGCTAATTTAAGCTATGGGATTAGTCAAGCCCTGTGCATAGCTTTACATTTTAAAATTGTGCCCCTGTAAGCAGCAAGCTAAACAATCCTTTGGCATCTGTAGAAATGTACGAACATGTGCACATGAAAACACATAATGGCTAGCTGTGACTTGATCTAAAGATAATGTATGTCTTAAGGAATGTGCTATGATTAGCAATTCACCATTCCAAGGGTATGCATCTCATAAAAAACTAATTTGGCATCTAAGAGTGCTAGGAGACATGACACTCGGGGCCGGAGACAATAAACAAATGTTATTTGAGCCAACACTTTAGTTTAATTTCCCACACACACAAAAAAAGGAACCAGACATTATTGAAGGAAATGAAAAGGAAGAAATAAAACATGAACCACAAACAGTTCATATAAAATATTCTGGTTACCTTGTGATCCACATGGAATAAAGGCCAAAACCACAGAGAACTAGAAAAATACAAAAGCACGCCTATATATCGCAATAGAAGAGGTTTTCTTCTTAGGAGATCAAAGAAATAATGACCTTTGTGAGGTCTTGCTCACAATTTGTACAATTACAGAACTGGGCAAGTCATTTAAAACAAATGAATAAACTGAGGGAAATATTATGGACATACACTGGCCCAATATATTCCCTGGATCGCTTATTTGAAATTGATAGTAGCGCAAAATATTAGAGATGAACGAAGCTAGTAAGCTTCATTCCGAGAGTGGTTCCATTGAACTTATGGAGATTCCAATTCTAACCCAATTCTACCGGATTTAGGAAACACGCTGTTCCAAAACCAAACCAGGTTCGTTTTGAAACTTAACATTATTTACATCATTTTGATTGCAAAATGATTGTCCCAATCAGTAGAACATCTTTCCAGCATTACCATAGGGAACTATTTAGCTCACCGCACAAACATTAAGGAGCATGTCAACCCCCCAATCACACTTACAAGATGTACCAGAAGGAAGATCTTTAGGCCAAGGTTTGCCCCTCCTGTAACAGTTCCCACCTTATGAGCTTTCACATGCTAAGATAAGAAGCCATAATTGATTGCTGCTACCCTGAAAAAACAGGAAGAATTGAGGTCAGTGAAAATTGAGCTAAAATCTTTCTTCTGGTATGTCTTGAAAGTGTGTACTTACTGCGATCTTGGGGTTTGGGGAAGTGATTTGGCTTTCTAGAAATTTACAGTTGTGGGGTAGACATGCCTTTTATTATTTGGGACAAATTAAACTAAATCAGAGATCTTGAAACTCACAATCATTCTATAAAAGGGAGTGATCACCCCTGCAATACATTTTACAACTGGCCTTAAAGGATAACTGTATTGCCTCAATGCATTTTTTTTAACTGCTTTCAAAAGAGTAAAGGTATGCAGCCCTCACTATGCCTTTTATCCCGATTTCAAGCTTCTCTCTGCCTTCAATTAACCACATTGTGAAGGGGGCGTAACAATTCTGTCTGCCTGTAACTGTCACTCAAAACTAGCAGTGAGAAAACACTACTCCACCCATCCTTGATCAGCTTGATTATGTAGGCTGTATACTAGTAACCGAACAGTTCAAGTTTGTTTGACTGGCAGAGGAGGAGGAGAGAGGTTGTAACAGACATCCCCACCACCCAATGACAAGTGATATGTTAATCATGGCCCTGGGCCGTCTAAGAGGCGGGCTTTTCAGCACTCATCTTTGCTGTGTGATATCTAAGGGAAGGCAGCACAGTTGTAAATGAGAGTAAGCGATTACAGCTGCTGGAAGTGTGGACATGTAATGGGGGAGATGTTGTTTTTTGGGGTATTGTTATCCTTTAACAGTTTTAATGTATTTAAAAGAAAAGTTCCACAATCCCAGGAACACTTGCCCTTGCATATTAATCAAAACTGTGGCTTCGATTGTGATCTGACACTTTTAGCACAAAAGGTGGCCGTACACATGCGATTTGTAAAGCATGTGTACCAAGAGATCACATTGGTATCTGTTGGCACACATGCTGTGGGAACCGCATACACATACCTGACCCCATATCATACACAGTATGGGGATCGGTCGGTCGTGCGGCCATACCTGGTACAATTGTATGGGCTCCCTTTACTAAAGTAAAGGGAGCCGATAATGACCAATGGAAATTTTCCATCTTTCTCGGGAAAAGCCCATACACATGAACGATAATGGGTAAATCCCGTTGTGGAACTATGGGATTTACCCATTATCGTTTGTATGTATGGCCACCTTAATTCTTAGATCAGGGGAAACCTCAATTTGCTGGATCAAACCATAAGAGTCTATCGTTCTGCTTGTTATCATCCAGCAATGCTTTTCTATTAGTGAAAAAGAAACAGGATTTTTTTATGTACCATCTTTGAATGCCCCTCCCTCATTGCAATTTGAATGCAAACAAATTCTGTGCCAACAAATTTGCATGTAAGATTTACTGTATTTTGTCAAGAGGTCATTAAAACAATTACTGACAGGACTCTAAAGCAAACCAATAAATGGAGGGTTACAGCCCACTAATGCAAACAAAACAAATCTCAGAAGTAGCAGAAGTCATTAAAAAGAGAAGTGCCTCCCTTGGTCTTATTAACAATGAAGAGTGGGCAGGCAAGCTGAACGTGAAAATGTCACTTCTCACATTACAGGCTTCTTATTTTTTAGTACCGTAGGTGATGTAATCATTACCTTTGGCATTGTGCACGGTAAACTCATAAGGCGTATTGCAAGTCACTGTTGGTAAGGCTGGATCTCTGGGATTTGAGAGTGTTTCATTAAAGGGGAACTTCAGTGAAAATAAATGTACTTTTCAGAAAAAAGAGCAGTATTTTTCCATCCTAATGACCTTAACCTGCCCATTCAGCATTTTGTCTGTGTTTAAATAAATGCAACCAAAATACTGACTTCCTGTTTGGAGAACCCCTAATAGAGACCGTTATGGTCTTGTCCTTGACCCAGTCTCTGGGTTGATTCAGTTGCTCAGTAGAGATCTGAGCATCTTTGACCCATCCAACATTCAATCAGTAGAAATTACTGTTAGGAACATTCAAAGGATGTGGTGCATCCTGGGAAGAAGGACCGTTAGAATCTGAAATGTCAACTCACTCATGTCAACAGCAGGGAACAGCAAAGGGTATGAAATCAACTGATTTTTCAAAATGGAACAGAATATGTAGAATAAATAAGATGGCATTACACAAACTAACAATTTAACAAATGTTGATAATTTCCACTTAACTGTCCCTTTAATGACCTTGCCAAAAGCAGTTATAAGAGTGTGGAAGTCTAGGGGGCTTATTTTAGCATTTACTGAAGTTATTGTTTTTCTGCAAGATAAGTATATGACCGAAACAACCCTATAGTAAGTAAGCACAATAAATTTCCCTAGCACAACTTAGTACAGTCCCCCAGCCCCCTGCCAGACTATCAGACTCTCTGTGAGGGCAAGCATGCTCAGTAAGCCCTATGATGCAGCATTGGGTGAGGAAATTTCCCACCATGCAGCTTATGTACTAACTGTTACCATTCCAGCTACACCAAAACTATAAATAACATAAGAGTTTATGATAACAAGGCACTTGGTTTACAACTGAAATGTAAAGGCTCGTACACACGTGTGTGTGTACGAACGAACGTTTCGGGCAATAATCGGCCCATGTGTAGGCGCTTTATCATCTGAAACGGTCATTTCGGCCGATAAAGTGCCCACACACGGGCCAATTATCGACCGAAACCAATGTTCAGAACCCCGGGATTGCACGTGTGTACGAACCTTTAAGCTTTGCTTAAAGGTACACAGTCCAATATTTCAGGTTGAGTGACAGTCACTGCAGAAATATCAGAGGTTATTTTCACCCGCGATTATTTGTATGTAAGTCAGAACAAAATTTATTTTAACATACAGGACATTTTGTGTGAAAAATTTTGTGTGATAAGTGAAAGGGGTGAATCCTGGGACTATTGAAGACTATAGAGGTATTTGATTATTGAGGTTGTTTTTATTATAACTATTGAAGACTATGAAAGTACGAATTGTTTGTTAGCCTGAAGTCCTTAACCCATGGGCTGAGTGTTCTTGATGAAAAGTCTATGGCCCATTTGAGATATCCATTGTATTTGTTGCACAATGTTGTTTGTCTGGAATGCACTGGAATGTCTCCCACCACAAAAGTTCAATAGAAGCAAGTAAGTTTCCATTGCGTTTTCATTTGTACAGTGTGCCCGAGGATACAGTTCAAGGGATAAAGAGACTGCTTGGTGCCATTATTATTACATCAGATGGGTTTTCAACTTGAACACATCTGGTTAGAATGTTTTCAGAAATGAAATCTTGCAGACCTCTCAGGTTTTAGAAAGTGGAAATGATATAAATGGTAGAAAGATATTACAAGTTGTGCCCGTTATTAGTGCAGCTTTATCCTGGTGCTTCAGAAATGCCAATCAATGGGGTTTAAAATTGTAAGGGCACTGGTTATTCTTCTCCTGAATATGTGCTTGTTCCACATTAATTAAACCAAGAGCAAGTGTCAACTGGATCGTTTGCTGAAGAATCAAGTTGGCTGGAACGTCCCAGCAACATTCTCTAGGAAGTTACTATTAGGTCAATTTGTCTTATGGACCATGGGGAAGGTTGCTAAATAAAGCGAGTCACCTCTTAAGAATGCAGTCACAATTACTCTGTTGAGGATGCCAACACTAATATTTGGGAGCTTGCCTGCTGCCTCATCAAGTGCAGAAGCTAGAAACATAGTTTATAGAATACAGTGGAACACTGAAGGATTCCAGCCCAGAAATACTTTGGAACTTACAGCTCCGTTTTACAGTAAGATAAGTACTTGCAATTTTATTAAACCTCTTTGACTGGATGTTTATTTTTAAGCAGCCTTTGCGGTAAACAAAACTGTCTAGTTCTGCTACAGCAGGTGTTTCAAACATCCACAGAACTGATAATTCAAATCAAGCGCTATTGAAGTCAATGGCAGTGGAACTTTTTGACAAATTGATTTTGCCTTTTCGACTCCACATGTTAATTTTTGATACACAATTTCCACCCTTTGAAACCAGGATCAGTTTGAAACCAGGGCTCACTATAGTCATGATAACCAAAGGCCAAATGACCTAAGCAGTTGCCTTGCTCCAGAGTGGAACTTTTAGGTCCTCACAATGGTTATATTAGAAGAGTCTGGGTTTGGTTTAGAACTGTAGTACCCCTTTAATGGTGAGCTCTGACATAAAAACTAAGGGCCTTTAAATGAGTAGCCTTAGTCTTAACTGCATGTAGATTTATTGTTGAGCATTCTGGCATCAAGGGTTCAAAAGACCTAAAGCCCTGAAGAATGAATAAAGGACCACTTTATCCTGCTGCTCACATTACTGCTAAGTCAGATCTGCCCTCTCTCTGCATTGTAGGCACATGCCATCTCCTTTTTCACATCATGTGGGTGACGCAGACCTAAAAGGTACATCAGAATTGGCCATTTCTTCAGTCTTCTGTGCTTCCAATCAACAAAAACATTGATGCAGATAAAGTTTTTTTTAAGTCCATAACATTTACACCACATCTGCTTTAAGAGGTAAACAGGGAGCTCCATTTTGCATGTCCTGTGTGTCCCAACGATAACTGCAAAGATGTGTTGGGTCTGTTTTAACCCGGCACCAGCAATAAACACTGTGCTCTATACATCATAATCAAACTGAGAAAACTTTGTGCTTCACATAAATGCTGGAAGAAAAATTATGGACAATTTGTACTACTCTACTCTAAGCAGTGGTGCCCCATTAATATTTTAAACATAGTGCATAGAGATAGCTGTTCAGTGATCATGTGTATGATGCTAATGAATCCGCTTCTTTTTAGATAGTTGATCATTTTCCTTACTGGACTTGTGCCTGAATACCACCTATTTTAAATACCGGTATACGTTCTATAAGCAAAAACATGGATGTGCTATGGGATCTCCAGTTTCACCCATTGTGGCCAACCTTTACATGGAGGAGGTAGAAAAACAGGCGCTTAAAACCTTTAAGGGCATAGCACCCAGCCACTGGTTCAGATATGTGGATGACACCTGGGTTAAAATCCACCAGAAGGAAGTACAAGCTTTTGCAGATCACATTAATGTGGTAGACCAAAACATCAAATTTACAAGGGAAGAGGTACAAAACAACACACTTTCTTGGACTGCTTGGTAGAAGTCAGGGAGAATGGTAAACTGGAAATAGAGGTTTACAGAAAACCAACACACACAGATCAGTATTTGATGTTTGACTCCCACCACCCTTTAGATCACAAGCTGGGTGTCATCAGAACCCTGCAACACAGAGCTGAGAACATCCCCACTAGCACAGAGGTGAAGGCTAAAGAAATGAAACATCTCAGAGGAGCCCTTAAAACTTGTGGATATCCAGACTGGGCCTTTGTCAAAAGAAGTAGAAGGAAAGAAAAGAACACGTATACCAACAGTGAAGGGGGAAAGCAAGACAGGAGAAAGAACGTGGTCATCCCATATGTAGCAGGGGTCTCCGAGAAATTAAGAAGAATTTCCAAAAAACACTGTATCCCTGTCTGCTTTAAACCAAACAACACACTGAGGCAGCAATTGGTACATTCGAAAGACCCAATAACGAAACACAAGATAAGTGACATAATATACGCACTGCAGTGCAGTGAAGAATGCTTTGATTTGTATGTGGGGGAGACCAAACAGCAACAGTTTCATGCAAGCAGAGGGCCAGACAGTACGCCGCAGGGAAGAGGTAAGGTAAGTAATGATCAGGGGAATTTTTATAAAAACTATCGCGGTTGGGGCTGGGGGAGGGAGCCCTACTATATAACAGAAAGTTATGAAAAGGGGTGGACATATGCCCTTTAAGTATTTAACGTCAGTATTTAATCAGCTGCCGTTAAATACGTACGCAAAATGAGCTGTGAGTGTGTCCACCACAACCCAACAGTTAAAGTTGTGCTAATCAATCTTAAATTGGTTATTGCGACTTTCACCTTAGAAGAGCGCAGAGGAGAGGCTGCGGCTCTCTGTGAATTACCCTGAATGTGTGTATGTATGTTCTATAAAAACTTCCAAATGGCTGGGGAAAGTTTGATGAGACTTGGTATCCATACCAATTTAGGACCCAGAAAAAAAAAAATTCAAAAAAGTTGATTGGGGATGAGATTTAACCTGTGTACTGCCATCTAGGGGTGAATCCAGTAATCACCTAAGTTTATTGGGTATGAGTTCTAACCTTTGTGCTGCATTGGGTCAGGTACCCACCCGCAGGTTACCTGATTTGCGGGTTGGGTTTACGGCTAAACCACAGTGAGTTTGAATGGGTTGAAGGTCAGTTTCGGCTAGAAAGCTGCTGGTTTCAGTTTTGTTAAGTTTCGGGTGCCGGTCTCTGCGGTTGCAGGTTGGATCATTCGAAAAAACTGAGCAATGCTGGGTACTCTGCTAATATATACATAAAATGTTTTTCTTTATTATAACATGCATGACATTTCTTTTAGTGATCCTTCCATTCTGTTGAGTATATTGCCCATACTTTTGCCCATGTTTAGTGCTACGTTTCTTTAATAAAATATTAGGTGACTAACACTAATAAAATTCCCTAATTGGTTTTTACTGCCAGCTCAACGAATCCCTGTGCAGTCTTTGACTCTCATTCCCTCCATGTGTACTGTATGTCACCACCATGGACTTACATTTTTTAATGAGGACGACATGACAGATGTATACTAAATTTCCTTGCACTCTTCACCGGAAGGCATACCATTGGATATTTTGGGAAAATAAATCCCTAGTAACATTTTTTGGATTGTTGACAACTATGCGGTGACAGAGAGGAGCTCTGGAGAATAAAGTCAGTTTACTGCAGTCAAGAGTGACCTATAGAAAGAAGATCCATCATCTTATGCTAAGCATCTTTAGTTCTGTATCTATGTTTTTAGTTGGGAGTAGTATAGGTTTCTGTCAATAAAAGGCAAAAAGGTGACATTATACACCACTTTTCCACCATTCTAAGCTTCTGTTTAAGGGACTGACAGGCTGTATGCATGTATGAGGTATTTACTGTAACCACGTGGCTATGCAGACAGCTGGGATCAAGAGTCTGTTCTCCCTCATGTAGAATGACAAAAAGAACAAGTCCCGAATCTGGTCATAGCAGGTCTATTCATTCTATGTATGGCAGTATGTAACATATATACTAGAGTATAAGTCGAGGTACCTATTTTTACCTGAGAAATTTGTAAAAAATGATTGACTCGAGTATAAGCCGAGGGTAGAAAATAGTTGGCCTTTAAATGGACAGCAGAATTTCCATACATGAATCCCATACAGTAATAGCCAAATCCAGTACCAGTAACCTCCAATTCCTTGGCACTACAGATGTTTGGAAACTACAACTCCCAGCATGCTTTGTTGCTGGGAGTTTTAGTTTCTAAACATGTGGAGTGGCAAGGTTCAATAAACTTTTAATTAAATTAACATAATTTACAATTCTACTGATCCCCATATAGTAAAGGACTCTCTGATCCCAATAGTTAAAAATGTCACCTTTGAGTAGTTTCAGCTGTCATTTGCACTGAACTAGCAACAGTTTTTAGCCCCAAACTGAGAAGACCCATCAGATTTACAGCATCCAGATGAGCAGTGACAGTCCTGAGTGAGTCCAGCAGCCTGACTACAGGAAGCAGAAAGGATTGTAAAGGCAGAACAGCTCCTGTAACTTTCAATGCAGGTTAACACAGCGCCACCTACTGGTTACTATCCGCAATTGCAGAATTTGGATCTAAATTAGGACAAGGTTAGGTTTTCAGGCTAACTTTAAAGCCTGAAAAATTTGACTTATACTCGAGCATATACGGTAACATATACAGATACATAGGAAATTTAAATCAGATCCTCTTACTAATTGATGGTGGAGACACGGGGTTCCTATGGAGCATGTAATCAATAACCATCTATTATAACAGAGGATGACAATTTAACATAAATCTTCCCAGAACCCTCTAACTAACCAACTTTAGTCACAAACTGGATAACAAGAAATTTCACTCAGCAATATCCACAAGGAAACTAAACCATGCAAAGGAAAACACTTTGATCACATCAACCAATCACAAAGGGACCTTTTAGCATCAACGGGTCTTACTGCTGCACCTCCAACAATGCTGTGTCCCTATTCTATACTGTAGATAGGCACGTGTCTTTATTTAACCACCTAT
>JAACNH010002474.1:0-39456 GCA_019447015.1 Hymenochirus boettgeri
TTACAGATGACAAGTTCAGGCTCTGTACTAGATACAATGTTACAGATTCCAAGTTCAGGCTCTGTACTAGATACAATGTTATACAATGTTATAGATTTACAGCTGGACAAGGAGAGCAGTTCTGAAACTGAAAGTAAAAGCTGACAGGGAGATGTTAGGGAGAAGAATTGACGCCCTAGTTCTTTTCCTCAGTCGAGGGAGAATTGTCCGTTTGTATGCGCTTGGTCAGGGGGGTTAGCCTGGGTTGTGTAATATAGAGTCTGTGCTGTTAAGGACTCCAAGTCCTTCACTGGACCTGTAATATTTCCTTCCCGTGTCCACTAGTTAATCCAGTAACCAGAACCACATCTGGTGGATCCTATATGGACCGGAGACTGTTTTCCACATTCCACAAGACCTTGGAAATTCTGCTGTAAAGTTCCGACTCCGTGTAGGAGATTTTTATCCTTAAACATAAAATATTAACATTTTCTCCCATCTTTGGTCTGGTTCAGTAGGTCCATGCAGGGAATCTGTTTATAAGCAAGGTATGGTTACAGTACAGGGCTCCAAATCCTATTCAAACTGCACAGTGTAACAATGTAACAAGACCCCAGTGAGTATCTTGTTACTCTCATCCCAAAACTAAACACAATTATTTAGCACAGAGAACGAATAGGATGATACAGGCTGATTTCAATTGAAAATTAATTGTTGTGATTTCTTTTTTGTCCACTAGGTGGCAGTCACATGTAGGAAGAGAGGAGGTGGTAGTTGGCCAAAGTTTTGTTGAAACATTGTGTCCTTACTTGCTCCTTTTACACAATGTGCTGTGTGTTTATTTATTGTTGTGCTGAGCCTTTCTCTAGAAATGTATTATTGAAGGGAGTCTGTTCAGATGTACAGTCAGAAATGTCCCAATGTCACACTACTGAATAGACCAACAGTTCTAATACAAAACCGATTAATGTTGGCAAAAGACAGTGATATAATAACAATGCAGAATCTGACCAATAAAATCTGCCCATTTTCATTATCGGACACAGTAATAACTTCGATACGGCTACGTGTATGGCGACCATAGTTACACCGAACTAGTAATGGAAAGTTTAAGTATAAACTTGGAATTTGGCTTGAAAGGCCACATAGGGAATGTGTGTTTGTGCTGCGGTTTTTAAAACTCAATAATGGCAAAGATGAGGACATTGTTGGCTTTTACTTACCCTTTGAATATGGCTGTCACGTGAATGAATGGGTATGTCAGTTGGTGTGTGTGTGTACTCGTGGCAGGTTGGGGGATAACTAAAACTAACTTTTTTTGATGATTGGCCACATTAAGGAATGGGTAGCACATTTGGTGTGTGAACCTGTCAGGTTAGAAGTTAAAAAAAATAGACTGTTGTGATTATTGATCAAAATTAGTTTTTTGACTATAGTTACCCTTTAAGTATGGCTGCCACAGAAATTGAAAGGTAGGTCAGTAGGTGTGTGTACCTGTGTCTGGGTGGGGGGTTGGGGGTATCAGTGCTTGTGTTTATGACCATGAAACAAACTGTTTTGAAACATTGACATTTGAGGATTGTTACCATTATAGTCTATGGGAGAATATCCCGAAATTCGCCGTAACGCTTCCACGGATTCCTTAGCTAGGTAACAGCACACTTTTCCTATATGCCCCACACGTCTGTACCGAATTTCATGTCTCTAGCTCAAAAACTGTGGGAGGAGATACGGTCCAAAAAAGCAGAAGAATAAAATGGAAGAAAGAGAAGAGTAATTTGGCTCTTCAAGCCAAAGTAACAATGCCAGGTAGCAACGGCTAGAGCTAGCAAGATATTATATTGTATTAAGAGGGGAATAGATTCAAGAGCGAAAGATATTATTCTCCCTCTTTACAAGGCACTGGTTAGGCCTCATTTGGAATTTGCGGTGCAGTTTTGAAATCCCATATACAAAAGGGACATCTTGGAAATGGAAGCAGTTCAGAGAAGGGCAGCTAAATTAATAAGGGGAATGGAGGGGCTTGACTATGCAGGCAGATTATAACCCTTTCAGCTGCCAGCATTGCCATGATATACAGTATGTACCAGTATTGACACGATATACAGTGTGTACCAGCATTGACACGATATACAGTGTGTACCGGCATTGACACGATATACAGTATGTACCGGCATCGACACGATATACAGTGCGTACCGGCATCGACACGATATACAGTGCGTACCGGCATCGACACGATACACAGTGCGTACCGGCATCGACACGATACACCGTGCGTACCTGCTTTCCATGTCTCATCACCTACTCTAAGTTCTAATTGGAGAGTTGGATGGAAGGAATAAAGAGGCAGGGATAGGGATCTCATGGCTGCTAGTCACAGGGTCACTGTTATAAAGTCTGCGGCAGCTTTTACCTGGCGGTTTATAACTGTTCTCCTCAGTATTAACTGAGCTCATCCTCCCCCTCCTTTCTTCACCTTCAGTTCATTTGTAACATTGTATCCAAGTTCAGGCTCCGTACTAGATACAATGTTACAAATTACAGCAGAACAAGGAGAGCAGATCTAACACATTCAGTTCATTTGTAACATTGTATCCAAGTTCAGGCTCCGTACTAGATACAATGTTACAAATTACAGCAGAACAAGGAGAGCAGATCTACATTAACATTGTATCTAGTACAGAGCCTGAACTTGGAATCTGTAACATTGTATCTAGTACAGAGCCTGAACTTGGAATCGTAACATTTTTGTAAGCCTGATTGGAATCGTGAACATGAACGTAAAGTCCAAGTTCGGTTCTACTGATACAGTTACTAGACTAGACATCGCTCGTACAATGTACAGATATCCAAGTTAGGCCCGTACGAGATACAATGTTACAGATCCAAGTAAAAGGCTCTTACTAGATACAATGTACAGATTCCAAGTTTCAGGCACTGTATAGATACAGGTACAGATTGACAGTTCAGGCTCTGTATAGATATCAGTGTTACAGATTACAAGTTCAGGCTTGTACTAAGATAGTCAGTGTTACCAGATTACAGTTAGGCTCTGTTACTAGAACAGTGTTACAGATTACACAGTTCAGGCTCTGTCATAGATACAGGTGTTCAGAGATTACAAGTTCAGGCTCTGTACTAGATACAATGCTACAGATTCCAGTTCAGGCTCTGTGATCGATACAATGTTACAGATTCCAAGTTCACGCTTGTACTGCTACAATGTTACAATTACAAGTTCAGGCTCCTTACTAGATACAATGTTACAGCTTCCAAGTTCAGGCTCTGTACTAGATACAATGTTACAGATTCCAAGTTAAGGCTCATTTACTAGATACAATGTTACAGATTCCAAGTTCAGCGCATCTGTACTAGACTACAATGTTACAGATATCCAAGTTTCAGGCTCTGTACTAGATACAATGTTACAGATCCAAGTCAGGCTCGTACTAGAACAATGTTACAGATTCCAAGTTCAGGCTCTGTTACTAGATACAAATGTTACAGATTCCAAGTTCAGGCTCGGTACTAGATACAATGTTACAGATTCCAAGTTCAGTGTCTGTACTAGATACAATGTACAGATTCCAAGTTCAGGCTCGTGTACAGATACAATGTTACAGAGTTCCAAGTTCAGGTCTGTACAGATACAATGTTACAGATTCCAAGTCAGGCTCTGTACTAGATACAAGTTGTACAGATTCAAGTTCAGGCTCTTTACTAGATAAATGGTACAGATTCCAACAAGTTCAGCTCTGTATAGAACAATTGTTACAGATTCAAGTTCAGGGCTCTGTACTAGATACAATGTTACCAGATTTCCAAGTTCAGGCTCTGTACTAGATTACAATGTTACAGACTTCCAAGTTCAAGGCTCTGTTACTAGATACAATGTTAAGCAGATACTAGTTCAGGCTCTGTACTAGATACAATGTTAAGATACTAGTTACGGCTCGTACAGATACCATGTTACAGATTCCCAAGTCAGGCTGTACTAGATAAAATGTTACAGATTCAGTTCGGCTCTGACTAGATACAAGTGTACAGATCCAGTTCAGGCTCTGTCACTAGAACAATTGTTTACAGATCCAAGTTCAGGCGCTCTGTACTATTGATACAATGTTAACATGATTCCAGTCAGGCTCTGTACTGAGATACAATGACCAGATTCCAAGGTCAGGGCTCGTACTGCTACAAGTTACAGATCCAAGTCAGGAGCTCTGTACTAGATACATTTACAGGATTACAAGTTTTTTCAGGCTCTGTACTAGATACAATGTTCAGATTATAGTTCAGGTCTGTACCTAGATACAAGTTAAGATTCCAACGTTCCAGGCTCCGATAGAACAGTGTTACAGAATTCCAAAGTTCAGGCTACTGTACTAGATACAATGTTACAGATTCCAAGTAGAGGCTCGTATAGAGACAATGTTACAGATACAAGTTCAGGTCTGTACTATGAGACAATTGTTACAGATACTAGTTCAGGCTCTGACTAGATACAATGTTACAGATTCCAAGTTCAGGCTCTTGTACTAGAACATGGTTACAGATTACAAGTTCAGGGCTCCGTATAGATACAATTGTACGTTACAAGTTTCAGGCTCTGTACTAGATACAATGTTAGATTACAGCCAGAAAACAAGGAGATCAGATACAACACATTACAGTTCACTTTGTAACATTGTATCCAAGTTCAGGCTCCGTACTAGATACAATGTTACAAATTACAGCAGAACAAGGAGAGCAGATCTGACGCATTGAGTTCATTTGTAACATTGTATCCAAGTTCAGGCTCTGTACTAGATACAATGTTACAGATTCCAAGTTCAGGCTCTGTACTAGATACAATGTTACAGATTACTAGTTCAGGCTCTGTACTAGATACAATGTTACAGATTCCAAGTTCAGGCTCCGTACTAGATACAATGTTACAGATTACAAGTTCAGGCTCTATACTAGATACAATGTTACAGATTACAGCAGAACAAGGAGAGCAGATCTAACAAAGTAGAAGCTGACAGGGAGATGTAGGGAGAACACTGGCTGACCTGGTTTAACATAGGGACCCTAGTTCTTTGCCTAGGTGGCTTATGCCAAAAAAACGGCCCTGGCAATACACCAATTATTCAAATCCGAATAAGAAACCAACTTCAGCTTTGTAGTCCACTGGCACCCAGGGGTTAATTTCTGGAGTTTTTTTTTTTTACCTCTGGTCCCGCCTCCTTCCTTTGATTGGTCTCTGGTTTCTAACTATCCCCTCCCCCGTCCTGCTATTGGTCTGATCTCTTGTCAGTATCTCTCTAGCAGTTTCTGGTTCGTGTTCACTGCTCAGAGGGAGAACCGACCGCACTGGTAAGTAACTAGGGGCCCTCCTGGTAGAGCTGATTCTGTGGGATATGGGGCCCTCACTGGGGAATAAAGGGGAAGTTAACATGGAACCTTGTGGAAATTTCTGGGCCCCAAGGAGGTGTTTATATTGGTGGGAATGTTCCTCAATGTGAATGTTTTAGCCTTGAATAGGGACCCCACGTTTGGTTTTTGGGGCCAGTGGGGCCCCCAGGTTCTGGTTCCTGTCTCTGTGTTGGAAAGTGAACAGACCCACAAACTCCCAGAATTCTCTCTTGGGCTCCAGATACTGAACTTGGGGGTTTGATTCACCTGACCGGGGGTTAGACAGATGTTTCTGCGGCAGGTGCCAAATACCAAACCCCCCCCCCCCCCCGGTCCCATCCCAGGCAAGAGGAACAATCTGCAGGAAATGCGTCAGATCTCCCCCCTTCTAATTAGTCACCAGGAAATGTAAATTCCATTTAACTAGATACACAGGGTAACAATGTGACGGTTACAATGTGGCGGTGGGGTGACGGTTACAATGTGACGGTTACAATGTGGCGGTGGGGTGACGGTTACAATGTGGCGGTGGGGTGACGGTTACAATGTGGCGGTGGGGTGACGGTTACAATGTGGCGGTGGGGTGACGGTTACAATGTGGCGGTGGGGTGACGGTTACAATGCGGCGGTGGGGTGACGGTTACAATGCGGCGGTGGGGTGACGGTTACAATGTGGCGGGGGTGACGGTTTACAATGTGGCGGGGGGGTGACGGTTACAATGTGGCGGGGGTGACGTTACAATGTGGCGGTGGGTGACTGTTACAATGTGAGGGCGGTGGGTGGGTGACGGTTACAATGTGGCGGTGGGGTGACGGTTACAATGCGGGGGGGGGCTGACGGTTACAATGCGGGAGGGGGCTGACGGTTACAATGCGGCGGGGGCTGACGGTTACAATGCGGCGGTGGGGTGACGGTTACAATGGTGACGGGCGGTGACGGTTACAATGCGGCGGTGGGGTGACGGTTACAATGCGGAGGGGGCTGACGGTACAATGCGGGAGGGGGCGACGTTACAATGCGGGAGGGGCTGACGGTTACAATGCGGCGGGGGTGACGGTTACAATGCGGGCGGGGGTGACGGTTACAATGTGGCGGTGGGGTGACGGTTACAATGTGACGGGGCTGACGGTTACAATGTGGCGAGGGGGGGGCGGGGTACAATGTGATGGGGCTGACGGTTACAATGTGACGGGGCTGACGGTTTACAATGTGACGGGGCTGACGGTTACAATGTTGGGGGGGTGACGGTTACAATGTGGCGGTGGGGTGACGGTTACAATGTGACGGGCGGTGACGGTTACAATGTGGCGGTGGGGTGACGGTTACAATGTGGCGGTGGGGTGACGGTTACAATGCGGGAGGGGGCTGACGGTTACAATGCGGGAGGGGGGCTGACGGTTACAATGCGGCGGGGGCTGACGGTTACAATGCGGCGGTGGGGTGACGGTTACAATGCGGCGGTGGGGTGACGGTTACAATGCGGCGGTGGGGTGACGGTTACAATGCGGCGGTGGGGTTGACGGTTTACAATGCGGCGGTGGGGTGACGGTTACAATGCGGCGGTGGGGTGACGGTTACAATGCGGCGGGGGCTTGACGGTTACAATGCGGCGGGGGCTTGACGTTACAATGCGGCGGTTCAATGGGCGGGGGTGACGGTACAAGCCCGGTCTCACATATGGTCAATAAAGTGCTATTAATACTCCCCCGGGCACATACGTGCAATAGATACTCCCCCCGGGCACATATGTGCAATAGATTCCCCCCCCCCCGGGCACATATGTGCAATAGATACTCCCCCCCCGGGCACATATGTGCAATAGATACTCCCCCCCCCCCCCCGGGCACATATGTGCAATAGATACTCCCCCCCCCCCCCCCCCCCCCCCCCCCCCCCCCTGGGCACATATGTGCAATAGATACTCCCCCCGGGCACATATGTGCAATAGATACTCCCCCCGGGCACATATGTGCAATAGATACTCACCCCCCCACCCCCACCCCGGGCACATATGTGCAATAGATACTCCCCCACCACCACCACCCCCCCCGGCACATATGTGCAATAGTAATTCCCCCCCGGGCACATATGTGCAATAGATACTCCTCCCCCCCGGCACATGTGCAATAGATACCCCCCCGGGCACATATGTGCAATAGATACTCCCCCCCGGGCACATATGTGCAATAGATACTCCTCCCCCCGGGCACATATGTGCAATAGATACTCCCCCCCGGGCAAATTGTGCAATAGATACTCCCCCCCGGGCACATATGTGCAATAGATACTCCCCCCCGGGCACATATGTGCAATAGATACTCCCCCGGGCACATATGTGCAATAGATACTCCCCCCGGGCACATAGTGCAATAGATACTCCCCCCGGGCACATATGTGCATTAGATTCTCCCCCCCCGGGCACATATGTGCAATAGATACTCCCCCCCGGGCACACACGTGCAATAAATACAGGAATCCTGCCCCCCCCTCCTGTGGAAGGGAATCTGCATGTTAGTGGCTGTAGAATGTTTGGTTTGTTTGTGGAATGTGATTGATGTCACATCCTGTTCCTGGAATTGGTCTGGTGAATCTCTGACTCCCACTGCTGGGCAGGAAAATGAATAAAGGGGCTGAACAGTGACATATAAAATAGAGGGATCCATCTACGTCTGTTATTATTGGTTATTGTTATTAATGGGGATTGACCTGCTGAGATGAGTCCCTGGTAATAGAATTTAAAGATAACAAGTATTACCTATAGGGGGCAAGTGGGTGTCACAGCGCCACATGCTGGTCACTGCTGGAACTCTATTAACTCTATCATAACCGGTCCTGAGCATGTTTTGTTAAAGGGCCAGCAGCAAAATTGTGAAAATGAACATGTAACGATCCTCTATTTCCAACAATCCACGACTATTCTCGGCTTTCCTATGACCCGCACTGGCGGATTCCTTCTGCCGATTGTCGTATGTTTGTACATAGTCGGCAGATTGTCGGTAGATCGTGATGTACGATTCAATGAAATGAACATTTGCAACATTTCGAGATCACGCGATATTCCCAACATCACGTAATAAGTATGTTGTTTAACCATTACCAACGAACACTATCCATGTACAGCCGTCCTTGGCAGAACTAGTGTATAAAGAGTCGCTGAACCTTTTGGGCACATTGTGTAAAAGTGTTTCCCTTAGACAGTACAGTATGAGGGTATAGCTTATTGTATGGACAGAAAATTCCTTCTCGTGTATTATACATATGGGTGGGAGCTGCCATATGTGTCCCATAGACAGTACAGTATGAGGGTTAGCTATGTGTGTACAGAACATTCCTTCTCTGTATATTTATACATATGGGAGGGAGCTGCCATAGTGTTTCCCTTAGACAGTACAGTATGAGGGTATAGCTTATTGTGTGTTACAGAACATCTCTCTGTATATTTATATTTATACATATGGGTGGGAGCTGCCATAGTGTTTCCCATAGACAGTACAGTATGAGGGTATAGCTTATTGTGTGTACAGAACATCTTCTCTGTATATTTATACATATGGGAGGGAGCTGCATAGTGTTTCCCTAGAACAGTACAGTATGAGGGTATAGCTTATGTGTGTACAGACATTCCTTCTTGTATATTTATACATATGGGAGGGAGCTGCCATAGGTGTTCCTTAGACAGTACAGTATGAGGGTATAGCTTATTGTGTGTACAGAACATTCCTTCTCTGTATATTTATACATATGGGTGGGAGCTGCCATAGTGTTTCCCTTAGACAGTACAGTATGAGGTAGGGAGCTAGTATAAAATGTTGGTATCTATGTGGTACAGAAGGTGGGGTGGTGGCTGTAGTAGATGGAGGGGGTAGTTTGGAATGTGGAGTTGCCCAGGGGATTGCAATGTGAGGAATGTGGGTTCATTGTCCTTTTTTTCACGCTCTGGTTCTCCAGGGGTAAAGTCCGGTCCGGTTTCTGTAGACACATTGGCCATTTGCTTGTAACCAGCAGGTTTGGATCTGGTCCTTTGTAATGCGGGGAAGTGGGGTGGATGTTTCCGATGAGTCCAAACAAATGGGTCCCAGAATGCTGCGGTAAGATACAATGTTACTGCTTAAAGGAAGGTTTAAAGGGGAACTAAACACTCCATTTTTTGGAGTACACCTGTGTGTCCCTTTGTGCCCTATTGGCTGGTAATGTACCCAGTGGGTAGAGGGTGGGAGCATCTAAAGCTGGGTACACACCATACAATAATTTGGCCCTAACGGCTGACATTTCAGTGTTTCGGTCGATCGGGGCTGAATTATTGGATGGTGGCTCCGACCAATCACTGACAGTTACTTTGTCTGAATTGGATGAAAGCACGATCGAAAAACCACGTCTGGTCCTATACGGACCGCACGATTCGCTGGGGCTAACTGTCAGACGAAGCTGCTTTTGCCACCACCGACAGTCCTTCCTCCTGGCCGCCGGGTCGGAAGCCTCGGAACATTGTATGGTGTGTACTTACCTTAACTGACCTTATCTGCCTCCTCAGGTGCATCATGGGAACTCATTACACTGTGCTCTATAGGGCAAGGCTTGACTGGGGAGCAATGTTCTATTTGAATGCTTTGGAATCCTTCATTACCATAGAGAGGGGCACCCAGGGAACTACAACACCCAGCATTCCTCAACTACAGAGGGAAGACATGGAATGCTGGGAGTTGTAGTTCCAAACATCTGGAAGCACACCGTTTGAGAATCCCTGCTAGGGGATCTGGTCACCCCCATATTCCCTGTACGTCGCTCTGTGGCCTTCGGTGAGTTTAAGGTTCAGATCTTCACTTCTGAAGGTTGGAAATATGGTAATGAATTACTCAATATAGTGTCCGTGTGTTTATTATTGGGGTCCGACCTCCACAATCTTCCATACAATGGGGGACCAGGGCTGGATATTAATGTAACTATCCTGGATAGCAGCGTGCAGTGTAGTATAACTCTTATTATTCGTTACAATTCCATGGATACATTCACATCAGGCCCTGCCCCGAAGAGCTTACAATCTAAGCACATTCATTTGACACACACAAACTCCTTGCAGATGTTCCAAGGGTGGATTCGAACTCAGGTCTTCAGCGCTGCAAGGCAACAGTATTAACCACTGAGCCACCGTCCCGATCTCCTGTGTACGCAGCGGAACCTTTCCTTTGAGCCTTGGGCCATATAATTAATTTTCTAATGACATGTGTGTATTGCTAATGACGTGTGTACTGCTAATGACATGTGTACTGCTAATGACATGTTTGCAACCCTTAACTAAGCAAACAGTGGAAGTAACAAATAAACAGACTGAACTGCAGCTCCTGATCAGTGTTATAGATGTGCATAGAGGCCACCAATGGTGGGTAATGGGGTCCCGGGGTAGTTAGACGGTCGGTGACATTTATTGGGGGGCTGAGGGTAATGGGGTCCCAGGCTCCATTCCACCGTTAGTTAATCCGCCCCAGTTGATTGGTGGATTAGTCCGCCCCAGTTGATTGGTGGATTAGTCCGCCCCAGTTGATTGGTGGATTAGTCCGCCCCAGTTGATTGGTGGATTAGTCCCTCCTGGAATTGGCTCTGGGTGGCTCGTTACTTTGTTACAAGCCAAATCCTCTGTGATAATTAGTAAGTGGAACAGACCATGTGAGAACTTCCCAGAATTCCTGGCAGTAGCTGTTCTGGCCCCTCAGTCTTATTGTGGGATTTATGTGTCGGAGTTGCCACTTGGATTGTTTATTCCTTGAACCAGACCCATGGAGTTTTTCAGCTGGTTAGGGGTAATTATTTGTTACATTGTATTTATGTCCCATTGATACAGGAATGATTCCCTCTAATGGTTTATTTTACTTTGTTTTATTATTGTGTACTTCCCCTTTAACCCACAGGCTGCTGCCTTGTGGCTTGGATCCTGCAAGGTTCCCTGGGGGCCCAGACTGTACTGAGAATGAACTGCCAAGGGTGAAATGTGGGATTAAAGGCCAAGTTAACTGTTTAATGTGAATCTTCCCAGGACATGTGGGGTTAATTGCCGGGAGATGAATGATGGGTTGGTCTGTGGCCATGTAGGGTTAATGGTGAAAAGTCTCCACCCCCCCTGTGACTGACTGGTTTGCTCTGCCCTTCCCCATACACTGAATAATGGAATGGAGGGCAGGGCCAGACCAAGTTAGATAGTAGGGGAGCATGGCCGACAGACCAACTTCACCCTCCTCAAGGTTTTCTCCCTTCCTGCTCTGAAATGGGGCGACGGTCACCCCTGGCCCCAGTGTCCTGGCCCTTTAACTCCCCCCCCCCCCCCCCAGTGTTTTCTCTGATGGAGTGTCAGCTCTTTTGCCAGTGACAGATAAAGAAGTGCCATAGGGATTTCACTGTGTTCAGGTTTGAACTGGGGGTCCTTGTCTTACACACATTGGGAGAGCCAAGTGAACACTACCCACTGGGGCTTCTCGCAGGATAGGGCCAATCACAGGGGCCCCAGTTAGTATTTAGAGAGCTGCTGGATTCTATTGGTTGATGGAAACCCTAAGAGACTCTGTTGTGCATTTCACCTTTCAGATGTCGGCTTATAAGAGAGCGACGCTGGACGAGGAGGATCTAGTGGATTCCATCGGAGAGGGAGACGTTTATCCCAATGGGGTCCAGGTGAGAGGTCACAGTACGGTGGTCAGGCCAGTTTATCTGGTCATGTCAGTGGGGCCCTGGTCACGTGGGTTACCTGGTCAGGTCAGTGTGGCCCTGGTCACTTGGGTTACCTGGTCAGGTCAGTGGGGCCCTGGTCACTTGGGTTACCTGGTCATGTCAGTGGGGCCCTGGTCACTTGGGTTACCTGGTCAGGTCAGTGGGGCTGGGGCCCTGGTCACTTGGGTTACCTGGTCAGGTCAGTGGGGCCCTAATCACTTGGGTTACCTGGTCAGGTCGGTGTGGCCCTCGTCACTTGGGTTACCTGGTCAGGTCGGTGGGGCCCTGGTCACTTGGGTTACCTGGTCAGGTCAGTGGGGCCCTGGTCACTTGGGTTACACTGGTCAGGTCGGTGGGGCCCTGGTCACTTGGGTTACCTGGTCAGGTCAGTGGGGCCCTGGTCACTTGGGTTACCTGGTCAGGTCAGTGGGGCCCTGGTCACTTGGGTTACTGTAAGGGCCTGGTCAGGAAGGGAGGCTCAGTTGGGGAAGAGGAAAAAAAAGGTGGGTAAAAGCAATGGGGAAAAGCGTAGGGGGGGGAAAAAACTTTTTGTCGATAAGGATTAATAAATACATAGGGGTACAAGAGGCCAGGACCCATGAAACAGTCAGATTGAGTACGCGACCCTGCAGACAATAGTAGAAGATATAATAACAAGATATGTTACAATGTCCCTATTACCCAGATACAGTCATAGAGTTATACGTCTTCAGTATCAAATAAATAAATAATACACAATGGTTACAAGGGCTCCTAGTTACCCAGAGAACAGCATAGGTAGTACGCTGCAAGAGCGAGAGGAGAAGAGAACGATCGGGTTGGACAGTGCCGATGTACCCATCAACACACATCAGATGTAGCGACGGCGTTCATACAAGAGGATAAGAGAAGAACAATGGGGACAAGGACTATTACCCAGAGAGCGGCAAGAGCTAGGGACTGGCCGGCGCACAGACTAAGAAGGAAGAAGACAAGATGTAATAATGGTCCGAGACCGAGAACAGGCAGAGTGTGGACGGCCGTTCAACAACAAGAGGAATTCGAATAATTCACACGATCTGTGACAAGGGGCGATTACCCATACAGGCCTACGGGAGGAAACTGTCCTCAGACAAGCGGAGAGAGAAACAAGAGTTTACAAGGCCGAGTACCCAGATAACAGTCCATGGGAGGACCTCCTTCTGCCCAAGACTGATAAGCGAATAATACAGAGGGTACACGGCCGAGCCCGACCGCACCGAGACAGGAGAGGGACCGGGAAGGCAGACAGAGGGAGAGAATACAAGAAGGAGGGCCAAGCTAGGACCCAGAGCGGCGAAGGGAACGGACGGCAGACAAGGGGAGAGGGAAAAGACAGGGGAAAGGCGAGGCCCAAGAAGTCAGGGGGGAACGGACGCAGACAAGAGAGAAAAAGAAGCACGAGGGGACACGGGCCGAGGACCCAGAGAACACATAGGGGAGAACGGCCGGCAACAAATGAGCAGAGAAGAAGCAAGAGGGGGCAAGGGGCCGAGTACCCAGAACAGGCAGAGGGAGAACGGCCGGCAGACAAGATGAGAAGAGAATAAGACAGAGGGGCCAGGGCCGAGGACCCAAGAACGCAGAGGGAGGAACGGCCGCAGACATAGAAGAGAAGGAAGAGACAGAGGGTCACAGGGCCGATGCCCAAGAACACTCGAGGGGGAGAAAGGCCGCGACAAGAGGAGAAGAGAGAGACAATAGGGGGTAGGGCCCTAGGACCCAGAGAAGGGCAGAGGGGGAACGCCGGCAGACAAGAGGAGAAGAGAGAAACAAGGGGGACGAGGGCCGTGACCCAGAGAACAGCAAGGTTGAGTAAAGGCCGGCATACAAGGGATAAGAAAGAATCAAGAGGGGGACAAGGGCCGAGACCCAGGAACGCATAGGGGGGAAAGGCCGCCGACAGGTAGAATAGAAGAAGACAAGATGGAGGGCCGACGGACCCAGAGAAGCAGAGGGAGGAACGGCCCGGCAGACAAAGAGGATACAGAAGAAGACAGAGGGAGGGGGGGCCGAGACCCAGAGCCACAGAGGAGGGAACGGGCCGGCAGACAAGAGGAGAAGGAAGAAGACAAATGGACGAGGAGCCGAGGACCCCCAGAAGAAGGATAGGCGGAACGCCAGCCGACACTGGAAGAAGAACAATAGGACAAGGGCCCGAGACCAGAGAAGTCAGAGGGGAGGAACGCCGGCACACAAGAGAAGAGAAGAAGACAAGAGGGGGGACAGGGGGCCCGGACCAGAGAACAGAGAGGGAAGGGAACGGCCGGCAACAGAGAGAAGAGAAGAAGACAAGAGGGGGACAAGGCCAGGACCCAGAGAAAGGCAGAGGGAGGAACCGGCAGACAGGAGAAGGAAGATACAAAGGGGGACCAAGGCCGAGGAACCAAGAACAGCAGAGGGAGGACGGGCCGCACAGCAAGGAGAAGAGAAATGAACAAGAGGGGGACAATTGCCTGAGTAACAAGACGCAGAGGGAGAACCCGCAGACAAGCGGGAAAGAGAAGACAAGTGGGCAAGGGCCCCCGAGGACCAGAGAACAGGCAAGGGAGGAACGGCCTGCAGACCGAGGAGAGAGAAAACCAATGGGCCAGGCCGAGGACCCCAGAGAACAGGGCATAGGGGGGAAGACGGCCCGGCAGACATAGGAGAAGAAAGAACACAAGATGGACAGGGCCGATGACCCAGAGAAGTCATAGGGCGGGAACGGCCGGCAGACAAGAGGAAGAATAGAGACTCAATAGGACAAGGTCCATACCCAGGATAACAGGCAGCGGGGAGAACGTCCGGCAGCAAGAGGAGAAAGAAGAGACAGGGACCAGGCCGAGGACCAGAGAGGCAGAGGAGAAAGGCCGGCAGACAAGAGGATAAAAAGAAGACAAGAGGGGACAGGGCCGAGGACCCAGAGAGCAGAGGGAGGAAAGGCCGGCAACAAGGGAATGAAGAAGACAAGAGGACAGGGGCGAGGACCAGAGAACGCAGAGGGGAACTCCGCATACAGAGAGAGGAGAAGAGGGCACGATGGGTCGAAGGGCCTAGACCAGAGAAACAGTCGAGGGCGGAACGGCCTGCATACAAGGAGATAGAAGAAGACAAGAGGGACAAGGGCCGAGGACCCAAGAAGGCAGAGTTAGGACGGCTGATACACGAGAGAATAAGAGAATACAAGAGGGACAAGGCCTATGAACCCAGAGAACAGCAGAGGGGAGGACGGCCGCAGACAGGAGAAGAGAAAAAGACCATAGGGGACAAGGGCCGATGACACAGAGAACGCAGAGGAGGAACGCCGGCAACAAGAGGAGAGGAGATAAACAAGAGGGTTACAAGGGCCGAGACCCAAGAACAGGCCAGGGAGGGACGTCCTTCATACAAGAGGAGAATAGAAGAAGACAAGAGGGGGGAGAATGGGCCGAGGACCCAGAGAACAGGCAGAGGAGGAACCGTCCTGCAGACAATAAATAAGCAGAAGAAGCAAGAGGGGAATAAGGGCCTGGTACCGACCCAAGAACAGGCATAGGGAGACGGCCGGCGACAAGAGGAGAATAGAAGACGACAAGAAGGGGAGAAGGGCCTATTGACCATAGCACAGGCACAGGAGACGCTGCAGACAAGAGGGAAAGAGAAGACGACAAGAGGGGAGAAGGCCGAGGACGCCAGAGAACAGCAGAGAGAACGGCGCAGACAAGCGGAGAATAGAAGAGACAAGAGGGTAGAAGGGCCGAGGACCCCAAGACAGGCAGCGGGCGGGACCGGTCCGGCAGCAAGAGGAGAGAGAAGAGCAAGATGTGGACACAAGGACGAGGACCCAGACAGCAGAGGAGAACCGGCCGGCACAAGAGAGAAGAGAGAAGACCACTGACAGGGCCGAGGACCCAGCAGAGAACAAGTCATAGGAGGAACGCCGGCAGACAAAGGAGAAGAGAAGGGGAAAAGACAATAGGGGCCAAGGGCCTAGGACCAAAGACAGCGCGAGGACGGCCGGCAACAAGAGGAAATAATGACAGTGAGAAAGGGGCCCGAGGACCCGAGAAGCAGAGGGGAGGCACGGGCCGGCAGACAAGAGAGAAAGAAGAATACAAAGAGGGGGACAAGGGGCCGAGGACCGACCCATAACGCAGAGGGAGGGGAACGGCCGGCAGACAGAGGGATCATAGACGAGACCAGAGGGGACACAGGGCCGGGACCACCAGAGAACGGCAGAGGTGTGGAACGGGCCGCAGACAATAGAGAAGAGAGAAGACAAGGGGGACCAGGGCCCGAGGCCCCAATAAGCATAGGGGAGGGGAACGGCCGGCCAGACAGATGAGAATAGAATAATACAAGAGGTGCCCAGCCGAGGACCCAAGACAGCAAGGAGGACGGCCTGCCAGAAAGAGGAAAGAGAATAAACACGAGGGGACAATGGCCTTGCCCCGATAACACAGAGGAGGAACGCCGCCGAAAAGGAAAGAGAGAAGACAGAGGGGACAAGGCCGAGGACCCGAGAAGAAGTCCAGGGGGGAGAACGTCCTGCATACACGAAGGAAAGAGAAGAAGACAAATGGGACAAGGGCCAGACCCGAGAAGCAAGGGGAGAACGGGCCGGCAGACAAGAGGAGAGAGACGAAGACAAGAGGGGGACAAGGGCCATGACCCCAGAAGAACAGCAGAGGAGGACGCCGTCAGACGAGCGAGAAGAGAAGAAGAAAATAAGGGGACAAGGGCCCGAGGACCCAAGCACAGTCGAGGGCAGAACGGCCGGCGACGAGAGGAGAAAGAGAACAGAGGGGGACAAGGGCCGAGGACCCAATAACGGCATAGGGAGGAACGGCCCGGCTGACGAGAGAAAGGAGAAGACAAGAGGGACAATGCCTATTACCCAGAGAACGCAGCGGGAGGAACGGCCGGCCTACGAGCGGAATACAAAGAAGACAAAAGGGGAAAGGCCGAGACCCAGAGACAGGCCAAGGAGGACGGGCCGGCAACGAGAGGAGAATAGAAGACAAGATGGGACAATGCCGATTACCAGAGAACGCACAGTTAACGCCGCAAGACGAGAGGAGATAGCATATACTATGGTACAATGCCGATTACCGGACCCAGGAACAGCAGAGGAGGGAACGGCCTGCAGACAAGATAGAAGAGAATAAGACCAGCGGGGAGACAAGGGCCCGAGACCCAGAGAACAGGCAGAGGGTGAGGAAGTCCTGCGACAATAGGATAAGAGAAGAAGCAACTATGGGAGCAACCCGATCCCCAAGAACAGCCAGAGTGGAGAACGCCGGCATGCACTATGAGAAAATAAGAGACAGGGATCAAGGGCGAGTACCAGATAAGGCATAGGGAGAACAGCCGCAGACAATAGGAAATAAAGACACGAGGGAAATGCCGAGGACCCAGATAAGTCATAGTTATACAGCCTTCAACAATATGCATAATATAATAATACAAAGTTGACAAGTCCGACACCCGTCGAATACATCATCAGTGAAGACGCCTCAAACAATAGGATAAATAATGAATACAATAGGCAAGGCCAGTACCCCAGAACATCGAGTGAGGTAAGGCCTTCAGACAAGAGGAGAAGAGAAGAAGACAAGAGGGGACAGGTCCCATGACACAATAACGCGAGGTAGGAAGGCCGGCAGACAAAAGATATAATAACCAAGATGGTACAAGGTCCTAGACCAATAACAAGTCATAGTAGCGTAACGTCCTCATACAATATATAAAGAAGATGACAATATGGGACAAGTGGCCTATAAACCCAGATAACAGCATAGGGAGGACCGCCCTGCAGACAGAGGAGCAGGAAGAAGACAAGAGGGACAAGGGGCCGAAGACCCAAGAACAGGCATAGGGAGGAAAGTCCCAGACCAGAGGAGAAAGAAAGTACAATCTGGACAAGGCCTAGACCCATAGACAGCAGAGTGGGAACGGCCCGCAGACAAGAGGAGAAGAGAATACGACACGAGAGCAGTGCGAGGACCCAGAAGCAGGCATAAGGGGGAACAGCCGGCAGACAAGAAGAAGGAAGACAAGATGGGACAATGGCCTAGGACCCAGAGAAGTCAGATTGAGTACCAGCCTGCAACACTAGGAGAAGAGAATAGACAATAGGGTACAAGGGCCGGATCACACCAGAGAACAGGCAGAGGGGACGGCCGGCAATACAATAGAGAAAGAGAATAGAAGACAAGAGGGGACAGGGCCGAGACCCAGATAACAGGCAGAGGGGAGGAAACGGGGCGGCAGACAAGATGAGGAAGGCGAGAATACAGTGGGACCAGGCCGAGGACCCAATACCACAGGGGTAGAACGGCCCGCGACCGAGATAAGTAGAAGACAATAGGGACAGGGCCGAGGACCACCGAGATAACAAGCGGGGGAGGGAACGTCAGTCAGACAAGAGGAGAAGAGAAGAAGACAATCTGGGGCAATGGCCCAGAGGAGGCAGAGGGAGAAACGCGGGCTACAGAAGAGAGAACAGACAGAGGGACAAGGGCCAGGACCCAGAGAACAGGCACAGGTAGGAACTCGCCGGCGCATAAACAATAGGATAAGATAATACTCCAAGAGGGAGCAAGGGGGGCCCATAAGGCAGAGTGAGGAACGCCGCAATAAACAAGGGAATCGAGACATACACGAGGACCATGGCAGAGGACCCAAGAACATGCAGAGTGAGAACGCCGGCAGACAAGAGGAGAAGAGAGAAGACAAGAGGTGACAAGGGCCGAGACCCAGAGAACACACGAGCAGGGGAACAGCGGCAGACAAGAGGAGAATATAAGAAGACAAGAGGGTACCCGGCCGATTACCCAGAGAACAGGCACAGTGAGGAACGGCGGCACGAGGATAAGAGAAGCCAGGGGAGCAGTGCGGGGACCCAGAGAACAGCAGGAGAACGGCCGGCCGACAAGAGATAAGACGAAGACAGACGGGTACCAGAGCCGATGACCCAAGAACAGCACAGGGAGGGAACGGCCGCAGACAAGAGAAAGAAAAGACAAGAGTGCGAAGGCCGAGGAACCCCAGGGAACAGCAGGGGCGCCGGCAGACCAAGAGGAGAGAGACAAGAGGACAAGGGCCGAGACCAGAGAACAGGCAGAGGGAGGACGCCGCAGCCACAGGAGAAGAGAAGAATACAATGGGATAAGGGGCTGGGACCCAAAACAGCAGAGGGAGGACGCCGGCAGACAATATAGAAAAAAAGACAAGAGGGACAATATCCGAGGAACCCCAGAGAACAGCAACAGGAGGGGCGCCGTCAGACAAAAGGAAATAGAGAAGAAACAAATAGGTGATAATTCCTAGTACCCAGAACAGCAGAGGCTGGAACGGCCGGCAGCCATATGAGAAGATAAGACACGAGGGTACAGGGCCGAGGACCCAGAACAGGCATAGGAGAACAGGCCCCCGCAGACATAGGAGCGAGAAGACAATAGGGACAAGGCGAGGATCCAAGAACAGGCAGAGGAGGACTCGGCAGACAAGAGAAATATAAGCCAATAGGGGGGTAGACGGGCCGAGTACCCAAGAAGGCAGAGGGAGGACGGCCGCAACAGAGGATAAGGAAAGAACAAGATAGCAAGGGCCGAGGAACCCAGAGCAGGCAGAGGGGCACCGGCCTTCAGACCAGAGGAATATAGAAGATCATAGGGAGAAGGCCGAGACCCAGAGAAGCAAGTGAGGACCGGCCGGCATACCAGAGGATCAGCTAATCACAAGAGGGGAGAAGGCCGTTACCCCAGAGGCGAGGGGGAGAGAACGCCTTCAGACGAGAGAAGATAAGAAGACAAGGGACAAGGCCGAAGGACCCAGAGACAGCAGAGTAGCACGTCGTCTAAGAGGATAAGAGAAAATACAGAGGGGATATGGTTTCGTGGGACCCAATAAGTCATAGGAGGAACGCCGGCATACAATAAGAGAAAGACCATAGGGAACAAGGCCGAGCACCCGAGACAGGCCAGGGGGAATTGTAACGGCCGGCAGACAGAGGATAAGATAGAAGACAGGAGAGGGGACAAGGGCCCGAGACCAAGAGGCGGAGGACCGGCCGGCATACAAGAGGAGAAGAAAGACAATGATGTCAATGGCCGAGGACCCGATAACCGCAGAGGAACGCCGGCCACAGAGGAGCAGATATCCAAGATGGGACAGGTCCGAGGACCGCAGGAAGCGAGGGTAGGAGGCCGGCAACAAGATGATAAGAGAATAAGACAAGATGGGACAAGAGGAATAACCAGGGGGACGGGGGCGCCGAGGCGGGGGGGGCGGAGCAGGGGGGGGGCGGGGGATGTAAAACCAGGGGATACGGGTCTCCCGGAGGGGGCGGGGGGGATGGGGCAGGGTGGCGGGCGAGGGAGGACGAAACCAGGGAAAGAACGGGGCGCCGGGGGGGGCGGGGGGGGACGTATCAGGGGGTGCTGGGGAGGTATAACCCGTGGGATCGGGTTGGTTTCTCCCGTGGGGGGCGTGTGGGTAGGGGAGCAGGTGGGCGGGGGATGAAGACCAGGGGGAAGACGGTGCTCGCCGGGGGGGGGCGGGGAGGGGATCAGGGGGGGGCGGGAGGAAACCAGGGGGGAGAGGTCTCCTGAGGGGCGGGGGGGGAGGGGGGGCAGGGGGGGGCGGGGAGGAAGAACCAGGAGAGGACGGGCGGCCGGAGGGGCGGGAGGGGAGGGGGGGAGCAGGGGGTGGCGGGGAGAGAACCAGGGATACGGAATGCGCCGGAGGGGCGGGGGGGAGGGGAGCAGGTGGTCTGGGGATGGAAGAACCGGGGATACGGTGCTCCGGAGGGCGGGGGGGACGTATCAGGGGGGGGCGGGGGGAGGGAAGAACCGTGGAGACGGGCGCCTGAGGGGCTGGGGGAGGGGAAGCCCGGGGGGGGGGCGGGGAGGGAGAACCAGGGGGGAAGACGGGGCCCGAGGGGGGCGGGGGAGGGGAGCAGGGGGGGCGGGATGAAGAACAGGGGAGACGGTGCGCCGGTGGTCGGTGGGACGGAGCGGGGGGGGCGGGGAGGAAGAACCAGGGGATACGTTTCTCTTATGGTCTGGGGAGTATTGAGCAGGTGGGGGGGTCTGGGGTTAATAATAAAACAAGGTGGATACGGTTTCTCCTTAGGGTCTGTTGGTATTGGATCAGGTTGGGGCGGATGGTTAATAACCATGGGATACGTGCTCCTTATGGGCTGTGGTATGGACAGGGGGGGGCGGGGGATGTAATAACCAGTGGGAGACCGGTCTTCGTATGTGGTCTTTATATGTATCAGGTTGGGTCTGGGGATGTAAAACTCAGTGAGACGTCTCCTTGTGGGTCTGTGGGTAGTGTGATCAGGTGGTTCTGGGGATGTACTCCGTGGGATACGGTTCTCCTTATGGGTCTGTTGTATTGGATCGGTGTGCTGGGTGTAATAACCAGTGGGAACGGTTCTCCTTATGGGTCTGTTGGTATTGATCAGGTTGGTTTCTGGGATTTAATACCAGTGGATACGGTTCTTCCATGGTCTGTTGGTATTGTATCAGGTTGGTTCTGGATGTAATAACCATGGGATACGGGTTCTCCTATGGGCGTTGGTATTTGCACAGGGTGGTTCGGGGATGTATAACCAGTGGGATAAACGTTTTCTCCAGGGGTCTGTTGTATGTTCAGGTTGGTTCTGGGATGTAATAACCAGTGGGATACCGGTTCTCCTTATGGGTCTGTTGGTATTGTATCAGTGGTTCTGGGGATGTCATAACAGTGGGATACCGGTTCTCCTTAGGGTCGTTGGTATTGGATCAGGTTGGTTTCTGGGATGTAATAACCAGTGGATACGGTTCTCCTTATGGGTCCTGGTAGTGTATCAGGTTGGTTCTGGGGATTATAACCTGGGATACGGTTCTCCTTCTGGGTCTGTTGGTATTGTATCAGGTTGGTTCTGGGGATGTAATAACCAGTGGGATACGGTTCTCCTTATGGGTCTGTTGGTATTGTATCAGGTTGGTTCTGGGGATGTAATAACCAGTGGGATACGGTTCTCCTTATGGGTCTGTTGGTATTGTATCAGGTTGGTTCTGGGGATGCTGGTTGCTTTCTTGGTTTGTGTTTCTTTCCCTGTTTGGTCCTTTTTAAGCTGTTCCAGGTGCCGATTTCTGTCTGTGGAATCCGAGCCAATCCGGTTGTATATTAGGCTGGGTTCACACTGAGGGACAAATGTCTGTTCCCATATAGAACCACACGATTGATCATAAATTTCCGAGACGTCGTATCATTTGTTCGATTGAGGTCGGTCGCCCCACACCAGCTGATATTTTCAGCCGACCGACCGAAAGTGCCGTGAATAAGTGAAATTGGTCTGGTGTGTTACGGTGACTGTAGGTCATGGAGTTGTGTGGTACGGTGACTGTAGGTCATGGAGCTGTGTGTTACGGTGACTGTAGGTCATGGAGTTGTGTGGTACGGTGACTGTAGGTCATGGAGTTGTGTGGTACGGTGACTGTAGGTCATGGAGTTGTGTGGTACGGTGACTGTAGGTCATGGCGCTGTGTGTTACGGTGACTGTAGGTCATGGCGCTGTGTGTGTAAGGTGATGGACTGTAAGGTCATGGAGTTGTGTGTGGTACGGTGACTGTAGGTCATGGAGTGTGTGGTACGGTGACTGTAGGTCATGGAGTGTGTGTTACGGTGACTGTAGGTCATGGGTTGTGTGGTACGGTGAGTAGGTCATGGAGTTGTGTGGTACGGTGACTGTTAGGTCATGGAGTTGTGGTTACGGTGACTGTAGGTCATGGAGTTGTGTGGTACGGTGAGTAGGTCATGGAGTTGGTGTCGGTGCTGGAGGTCATGGGTGTGTGGTACGGTGACTGTAGGTCATGGAGTGTGTGGTACGGTGACTGTAGGTCATGGAGTTGTGTGGGTACGGTGCCTGTAGGTCATGGAGTTGTGTGGTACGGTGACTGTAGGTCATTGTGAGTGTGGTGTTACGGTGAACTGTAGGTCATGGAGCTGTGTGTTACGGTGACTGTAGGTCATGGAGCTGTGTGTTACGGTGACTGTAGGTCATGGAGCTGTGTGGTACGGTGACTGTAGGTCATGGAGTTGTGTGGTACGGTGACTGTAGGTCATGGAGTTGTGTGGTACGGTGACTGTAGGTCATGGAGTTGTGTGGTACGGTGACTGTAGGTCATGGAGTTGTGTGGTACGGTGACTGTAGGTCATGGAGCTGTGTGGTACGGTGACTGTGTAGGTCATGGGCTGTGTGGTACGGTGATGTAGGTCATGGAGTTGTGTGGTACGGTGACTGTAGGTCATGGAGTTGTTGGTACGGTGACTGTAGGTCATGGAGTGTGTGGGACGTGTGACTGTAGGTCATGG
The DNA here is from genome assembly GCA_019447015.1 of Hymenochirus boettgeri. NCBI lineage: Eukaryota > Metazoa > Chordata > Amphibia > Anura > Pipidae > Hymenochirus > Hymenochirus boettgeri. The sequence goes on from JAACNH010002474.1 coordinate 23,423, forward strand.
AGTGTGTGGTCGGTGTGTAGGTCATGGAGTTGTGGTACGGTGACTGTAGGTCATGGAGGTGTGTACGGTGACTGTAGGTCATGGAGTTGTGTGGTACGGTGACTGTAGGTCATGGAGTTGTGTGGTACGGTGACTTGTAATGGTGGTTGTGTGGTACGGTGACTGTAGGTCATGGGTTGTGTGGTACGGTGACTGTAGGTATGGAGTTGTGTGGTACGGTGACTGTAGGTCATGGAGCTGTGTGGTACGGTGACTGTAGGTCATGGAGCTGTGTGTTACGGTGACTGTAGGTCATGGAGTTGTGTGGTACGGTGACTGTAGGTCATGGAGTTGTGTGGTACGGTGACTGTAGGTCATGGAGTTGTGTGTGGTACGGTGACTGTAGGTCATGGAGTGTGTGTTACGGTGACTGTAGGTCATGGAGTTTGTGGTACGGTGACTGTAGGTCATGGGCTGTGTGGTACGGTGACTGTAGGTCATGAGCGTGTGTACGGTGACTGTAGGTCATGAGTGTGTGGTACGGTGACTGTAGGTCATGGAGTTGTGTGGTACGGTGACTGTAGGTCATGGAGCGTGTGTTACGGTGACTGTAGGTCATGGAGTTGTGGTACGGTGACTGTAGGTCATGGAGTTGTTGTGTACGGTGGACTGTAGGTCATGGAGCTGTGTGTTACGGTGACTGTAGGTTCATGGAGTGTTGTGTGGTACGGTGACTGTAGGTCATGGAGCTGTGTGTTACGGTGACTGTAGGTCATGGAGTTGTGTGGTACGGTGACTGTAGGTCAGGAGCTGTGTGTTACGGTGACTGTAGGTCATGGAGTGGTTGGTACGGTGACTGTAGGTCATGGCGGTAGCTGTGTGGTACTGTGAATGGTAGGTCATGGAGCTGTGTGGTACTGGTGACTGTAGGGTCATGGGCGTGTGTGGTAGGTGGGCTGTAGGTCATGGAGTTGTGTGGTACGGTGACTGTAGGTCAGGAGTGTGTGTGGTACGGTGACTGTAGGTCATGGAGCTTGTGTTACTGGTGACTGTAGGTCATGGAGTTGTGTGGTACGGTGGCTGTAGGTCATGGAGTTGTGTGTTACGGTGACTGTAGGTCATGGAGCTGTGTGTTACGGTGACTGTAGGTCATGGAGCTGTGTGTTACGGTGACTGTAGGTCATGGAGCTGTGTGTTACGGTGACTGTAGGTCATGGAGCTGTGTGTTACGGTGACTGTAGGTCATGGAGCTGTGTGGTACGGTGACTGTAGGTCATGGCGTTTGTGTGGTACGGTGACTGTAGGTCATGGAGCTGTGTGTTACGGTGACTGTAGGTCATGAGTTGTGTGGTACGGGCTGTAGGTCATGGAGTTGTGTGGGTACGGGACTGTAGGTCATGGAGTGTTGGTGGTACGGTGACTGTAGTCATGGAGTTGTGTGGTACGGTGACTGTAGGTCATGGAGCTGTGTGTTACGGTGACTGTAGGTCATGGAGCTGTGTGGTACGTGGCTGTAGGTCATGGAGTTGTGTGGTACGGGACTGTAGGTCATGGAGTGTGTGTTACGTGTGACTGTAGGTCATGGAGTTGGTGGTACGGTGACTGTAGGTCATGGAGCTGTGGTTACGGTGGACTGTAGGTCATGAGTTTGTTGGTACGGTGACTGTAGGTCAGGGTTGTGTGGTACGGGACTGTAGGTCATGGAGCTGTGTGTTACGGTGACTGTAGGTCAGGAGTTGTGTGTACGGTGACTGTAGGTCATGGAGTTGTGTGGTACGGTGACTGTAGGTCATGGAGTTGTGTGTACGGTGACTGTAGGTCATGGGTTGTGTGGTACGGTGACTGTAGGTCATGGAGTTGTGTGGTACGGTTGACTGTAGGTCATGGAGTTGTGTGGTACGGTGCTGTAGGTCATGGAGTTGTGTGGTACGGTGACTGTAGGTCATGGAGCTGTGTGGTACGGTGACTGTAGGTCATGGAGTTGTGTGGTACGGTGACTGTAGGTCATGGAGCTGTGTGGTACGGTGACTGTAGGTCATGGAGTTGTGTGGTACGGTGACTGTAGGTCATGGAGTGTGTGTGGTACGGTGGCGCTGTAGGTCATGGAGCTGTGTGTGGTGGATGTAGGTAGAGTTGGTGGTACGGTGACTGTAGGTATGGAGCTGTGTGGTACGGTGACTGTAGGTCATGGAGTTGTGTGGTACGGTGACTGTAGGTCATGGAGTGTGTGGTACGGTTGACGTATGGAGTTGTGTGGCTACGGTTGACTGTAGGTCATGGAGTTGTGTGGTACGGTGACTGTAGGTCATGGAGCTGTGTGGTACGGTGACTGTAGGTCATGGAGTTGTGTGTGGTACAGGTTGACTGTAGGTCATGGAGCTGTTGTGGTACGGTGACTGTAGGTCATGGCGCTGTGTGTACGGGATGTAGGTCATGGAGCGTGGTGTTACGGTGACTGTAGGTCATGGCGTGTTGTACGGTGACTGTAGGTCATGGAGTTGTGTGGTACGGTGCTGTAGGTCATGGAGTGTGTGTACGGTGACTGTAGGTCATGGGCTTGTGTGTGGTACGGTGACTGTAGGTCATGGAGTTGTGTGGTACGGTGACTGTAGGTCATGGAGTTGTGTGGTACGGTGACTGTAGGTCATGGCGCTGTGTGGTACGGTGACTGTAGGTCATGGCGCTGTGTGGTACGGTGACTGTAGGTCATGGCGCTGTGTGGTACGGTGACTGTAGGTCATGGCGCTGTGTGGTACGGTGACTGTAGGTCATGGCGCTGTGTGGTACGGTGACTGTAGGTCATGGCGCTGTGTGGTACGGTGACTGTAACGGTCATGGCGCTGTGTGGTATGGTGACTGTAGGTCATGGCGCTGTGTGGTACGGTGACTGTAGGTCATGGAGCTGTGTGTTACGGTGACTGTAGGTCATGGAGCTGTGTGTTACGGTGACTGTAGGTCATGGAGCTGTGTGTTACGGTGACTGTAGGTCATGGAGCTGTGTGGTACGGTGATGTAGGTCATGGAGTTGTGTGGTACGGTGACTGAGGTATGGAGGCTGTGTGTTACGGTGACGTAGGTCATTGGGTTGTGTGGTACGGTGGCTGTAGGTCATGGAGTGTGTGTCGGTGACTGTAGGTCATGGAGCTGTGTGGTACGGTGATGTAGGTCATGGAGTTGTGTGGTACGGTGACTGTAGGTCATGGAGCTGTGTGTTACGGTGACTGTAGGTCATGGAGTTGTGTGGTACGGGGCTTGTAGGTCATGGAGTTGTGTGGTACGGTGACTGAGGTCATGGAGTTGTTGGTACGGTGACTGTAGGTCATGGAGCGGTGTGTTACGGACGGGTGTAGTCATGGAGTTGTGTGGTACGGTGACTGTAGGTCATGGGCGGTGTGGTACGGTGACTGGTAGGTCAGGAGCTTGTGTGGTACGGTGACTGTAGGTCATGGAGTTGTGTGTGGTACGGTGACTGTAGGTCATGGTGGCGTGTGGTACGGTGACTGTAGGTCATGGAGTGTGTGGTACGGGACTGTAGTCATGCGTGTGTGTACGGTGACGTAGTCATGGAGCTGTGTGGTACGGTGACTGTAGGTCATGGAGCTGTGTGGTACGGTGACTGTAGGTCATGGAGCGGTGTGTTACGGTGACTGTAGGTCATGGAGTTGTGTGGTACGGTGACTGTAGGTCATGGCGCTGTGTGGTACGGTGACTGTAGGTCATGGAGCTGTGTGGTACGGTGACTGTAGGTCATGGCGCTGTGTGGTACGGTGACTGTAGGTCATGGAGCGTGTGTGTTACGTGACTGTAGGTCATGGAGCTGTGTGGTACGGTGACGTGAGTCATGGAGCTGTGTGGTACGGGTGACTGTAGGTCATGGGCTGGTGGTACGGTGACGTAGTCATGGAGTGTGTGTTACGGTGACTGTGAGTCATGGAGTGTGTGTGGTACGGTGACTGTAGGTCATGGAGTTGTGTGTGTACTGGGACTGTAGGTCATGGGTTGTGTGGTACGGTGGCTGTAGGTCTGGAGTTGGTGGTACGGTGACTGTAGGTCATGGAGTTGTGTGGTACGGTGAATGTAGGTCATGGAGTTGGTGGTTACGGTGACTGTAGGTCATGGAGCTGTGTGGTACGGTGACTGTAGGTCATGGAGTTGTGTGGTACGGTGACTGTAGGTCATGGAGCTGTGTGTTACGGTGACTGTAGGTCATGGAGTTGTGTGGTACGGTGGCTGTAGGTCATGGAGTTGTGTGGTACGGTGACTGTAGTCATGGGCTGTGTGTGGTACGGTGGACTGGAGGTCATGGCGTTGTGTGGTACGGTGACTGTAGGTCATGGAGCTGTGTGGTACGTGACTGTAGGTCATGGAGTTGTGGTACGTGGTGACTGTAGGTCATGGAGCTGTGTGGTACGGTGACTGTAGGTCATGGCGCTGTGTGGTACGGTGACTGTAGGTCATGGAGTTGTGTGGTACGGTGACTGTAGGTCATGGAGCTGTGTGGTACGGTGACTGTAGGTCATGGCGCTGTGTGGTACGGTGACTGTAGGTCATGGAGCTGTGTGTTACGGTGACTGTAGGTCTGCGAGTGTGGTACGGTGACTGTAGTCATGGTTGTGTGTACGGTGCGTAGGTCATGGAGTTGTGTGGTACGGTGACTGTAGGTCATGGAGCTGTGTGGTACGGTGACTGTAGGTCATGGCGCTGTGTGGTACGGTGACTGTAGTCATGGAGTTGGTGGTACGGTGACTGTAGGTCATGGAGTGTGGGTACGGTGACTGTAGGTCATGGGCTGGTGCGTAGGTGACTGTAGGTCATGGCGCTGTGTGGTACGGTGACTGTAGGTCATGGCGCTGTGTGGTACGGTGACTGTAGGTCATGGCGCTGTGTGGTACGGTGACTGTAGGTCATGGCGCTGTGTGGTACGGTGACTGTAGGTCATGGCGCTGTGTGGTACGGTGACTGTAACGGTCATGGCGCTGTGTGGTATGGTGACTAACTGTCATTACTGGGGATGCGGCTCTGTAGGTTTGTGTGTGTTTCCTATAATCCTATTACGGTGACTAGAAAGGTTATTTCGGTTGATAAATGTTGATTTTGGTTCGGTGGAAGTGATTGTATCTTTGGTGGAAGTGTCGTTGGTTCGTCCAGATGTTGGTAACCCATAAAATATTTCCAACGCCACGTCTGGAGCTGGACTAGATAAACCACATTCACTAGTAAATTATCAGTTGGAGGAAGTGATTCGTGGCTTCAGTTCCCCTTAATCTTTCCATATAACGGTGTTTAGAAAAGGTACAATTGTATTTCTCTCTAATCCCTTCTCTTTACGCCACGGCGGAGTTTATACAATTATTACTTATCGCTAATCCTGTTAATCTCATTTGGCTCTAATTGTTATGTTGCAACACAAAGTAATAAATGTAACTGAGAATCAAGTCCCTGTAGCCCAGTAAGGCTGTGTACACACCAGGCGATTGTCACATCACACTATAGATTGTTATAGTAATACCCAGTAAGGCTGTGTACACACCAGGCGATTGTCACATCACACTATAGATTGTTACTGTAATACCCAGTAAGGCTGTGTACACACCAGGCGATTGTCACATCACACTATAGATTGTTATAGTAATACCCAGTAAGGTGTGTACACACCAGGCGATGTCACATCAACTATAGATTGTTACAGTAATACCCAGTAAGGCTGTGTACACACCAGGCGATTGTCACATCACACTATAGATTGTTACTAAACCCAGTAAGGCTGTGTACACACCAGGCGATTGTCACATCACACTATAGATTGTTACTGTAATACCCAGTAAGGCTGTGTACACACCAGGCGATTGTCACATCACACTATAGATTGTTACTGTAATACCCAGTAAGCTGTGTACACGCCAGGCGATTGTCACATACACTATAGATTGTTATAGTAATACCCGTAAGGCTGTGTACACACCAGGCGATTGTCACATCACACTATAGTTGTATAGTAATACCCAGTAAGGCTGTGTACACACCAGGCGATTGTCACATCACACTATAGATTGTTACAGTAATACCCAGTAAGGCTGTTACACACCAGGCGTTGTCACATCACACTATAGATTGTTAAGTAATACCCAGTAAGGCTGTGTACACGCCGGCGATTGTCACATCACACTATAGATTGTTATAGTAATACCCAGTAAGGCTGTGTACACACCAGGCGATTGTCACATACACTATAGATTGTTACTGTAACCCAGTAAGGCTGTGTACACACCAGGCGATTGTCACATCACACTATAGATTGTACTGTAATACCCAGTAAGGCTGTGTAACACCAGGCGATTGTCACCATCACACTATAGATTGTTATAGTAATACCCAGTAAGGCTGTGTACACACCAGGCGATTGTCACATCACACTATAGATTGTTACTGTAATACCCAGTAAGGCTGTGTACACACCAGGCGATTGTCACATCACACTATAGATTGTTACTGTAATACCCAGTAAGGCTGTGTACACACCAGGCGATTGTCACATCACACTATAGATTGTTCAGTAATACCCAGTAAGGCTGTGTACACACCAGGCGATTGTCACATCACACTATAGATTGTTACTGTAATACCCAGTAAGGCTGTGTACACGCCAGGCGATTGTCCATCACACTATAGATTGTTATAGTAATACCCAGTAAGGCTGTGTACACACCAGGCGATTGTCACATCACACTATAGATTGTTACTGTAATACCCAGTAAGGCTGTGTACACGCCAGGCGATTGTCACATCACACTATAGATTGTTATAGTAATACCCAGTAAGGCTGTGTACACACCAGGCGATTGTCACATCACACTATAGATTGTTACAGTAATACCCAGTAAGGCTGTGTACACACCAGGCGATTGTCACATCACACTATAGATTGTTACAGTAATACCCAGTAAGGCTGTGTACACACCAGGCGATTGTCACATCACACTATAGATTGTTACTGTAATACCCAGTAAGGCTGTGTACACACCAGGCGATTGTACATACACTATAGATTGTTACTGTAATACCAGTAAGGCTGTGTACGCCAGGCGATTGTCACATCAATATAGATTGTTACAGTAATAACCAGTAGGCTGTGTACACACCAGCGATGTCACATCACACATAGATTGTTACTGTAATACCCAGTAAGGCTGTGTACACACCAGGCGATTGTCACATCACACTATATAGATTGTTATAGTAATACCCAGTAAGGCTGTGTACACGCCAGGCGATTGTCACATCACACTATAGATTGTTACTGTAATACCCAGTAAGGCTGTGTACACACCAGGCGATTGTCACATCACCTATAGATTGTTACTAGTAATACCGTAGTAAGGCTGTGTACCACAGCCGGGATTGTCACATCACACTATGATTGTTACTGTAATACCCAGTAAGGCTGTGTACACACCAGGCGATTGTCACATCACACTATAGATGTTACTGTAATACCCAGTAAGGCTGTGTACACGCCCGCGATTGTCACATCAAACTATAGATTGTTATAGTAATACCCAGTAAGGCTGTGTACACACCAGGCGATTGTCACATCACAATATAGATTGTTATAGTAATACCAGTAAGGCTGTGTACACACCAGGCGATTGTCACATCACACTATAGATGTTACTGTTACATACCAGTAAGGCTGTGTACACACCAGGCGATTGTCACATCACACTATAGATTGTTACAGTAATACCCAGTAAGGCTGTGTACAACAGGCGTGTCACATCACACTATAGATTGTTACGTAATACCCAGTAAGGCTGTGTACACGCAGGCGATTGTCACATCACACTATAGATTGTTACAGTAATACCCAGTAAGGCTGTGTACACGCCAGGCGATTGTCACATCACACTATAGATTGTTACTGTAATACCCAGTAAGGCTGTGTACACGCCAGGCGATTGTCACATCACACTATAGATTGTTACTGTAATACCCAGTAAGGCGTTGTACACCCAGGCGATTGTCAATCACACTATAGATTGTACAGTAATACCCAGTAAGGCTGTGTACACCCAGGCGATTGTCACATCACCATATAGAATGTTACGTAATACCCAGTAAGGCTGTGTACACACCAGGCGATTGTCACATCACACTATAGATTGTTACAGTAATACCCAGTAAGGCTGTGTACACACCAGGCGATTGTCACATCACACTATAGATTGTTATAGTAATACCCAGTAAGGCTGTGTACACACCAGGCGATTGTCACATCACACTATAGATTGTTACTGTAATACCCAGTAAGGCTGTGTACACACCAGGCGATTGTCACATCACACTATAGATTGTTACAGTAATACCCAGTAAGGCTGTGTACACACCAGGCGATTGTCACATCACAACTATAGATTGTTACTGTAATACCCAGTAAGGCTGTGTACACACCAGGCGATTGTCACATAACACTATAGATTGTTACAGTAAATACCCAAGAGTAAGGCTGTGTACACACCAGGCGATTGTCACATCACACTATAGATTGTTATAGTAATACCCAGTAAGGCTGTGTACACACCAGGCGATTGTCACATCACACTATAGATTGTTACTGTAATACCCAGTAAGGCTGTGTACACACCAGGCGATTGTCACATCACACTATAGATTGTTACAGTAATATCCAGCTGGGTTATAATAATAACTAGACATTAAGCCCGAGTGCCCCCTTAGTGTCATAAGGCCAGAGGCCCCCCTCTGTCCCGACTCCAGGGGCCCCTGTCCCAAGCACCTTACCTGCAGTCTGTTTAATTGCAGTTCTCCCTCCTTGTGTTTCCTGTGTTTCTCCCTCTAGTGGTGAGTCCATAGGAACTGCAGTGACACACACACACGGACTTAGGGACGCACACTTAGGGTTTTATTATATAGGAATTTTTCTCCCATTTAATTAAAAGTGGGTGTGGTCTGTGTTTAGGGGAGGGGCTAAGGGTGTCTGCTTTTCGTGCCTATAGGCTAGAGGTGTAACTCCCCTTTCGGTTCCGATTGTCTTCCAGGTGAACCTGCGGGGGGTTCGTCAGCGCTGCGGCTGTTGGACAGACAGGACGCACGTGGAGAAGAAACTCCTCCTCCTGGTGGTGCTGCTGTCAGTGGGGCTGTTTGCCTGCCTGCTGTCCGTCATTCTCCAATACAAAAACCGTAAGCTGGGACTTTGGGCGAGTCGCTCAATCCATGTTGGGTCCACTGGGGCTGATGGGTAGGGAGGGGCGAAGTTAACAGTTCCCTTTGGTTCTGTTACAGGAAATGGTATTTGCTTGTCCGAGTCCTGCATCTCCGTCACCAGCTCCATCCTCCATTCCCTGGACCGCTCGGTGGATCCGTGCCAGGATTTCTACAACTACGCGTGTGGCGGGTGGATTAAGGCCAATCCCATCCCCGATGGCCACTCCCGATGGGGAACCTTCAACCTACTGTGGGAGCACAACCAGGCGGTCATGAAACATTTACTGGGTCAGTCTAGGGGGCGACACCGAGGGGTCCCCTGGCACCATGACGGAAACTATCCCCAAACCTCAACTGTACCTGCCACGTCCCTGGTGGTCTCTGGACCCTGTGTATCAGGAGACTTGATGGGGGTCCGACCCCTCTTTGAACTTCCCGCCATTGACCCCTTGCCATGTGGCCCCCCGCTCTATAGAGATCTGATCATTTACATTGTTCACCCTTTGTCTCCATTCCAGAGAATGTCACCATGAAGACCAACAGCACCGCCGAGCGCAAGGCCCAACGCTACTTCCAGGCTTGTATGAATGAGAGTAAAATAGAGGAACTTGGGGCGAAACCACTGAAGGACCTGATTGGAAAGGTGAGTTTGGACTGTCCGGAACCACTGGGCCCGGGAGACCAGAGGTCGGGATTGGCAGTTACTTGTGTTGTATTTTAGCTCGGGGGCTGGAATATTACTGGACCATGGGACAAGGACAACTTTCAGGAGACCCTCAGGGTGGTGACCGCTCATTACCGAACGTCACCGTTCTTCTCCGTGTTTGTTAGCGCCGACTCCAAGAACTCGAACAGTAATGTCATCCAGGTGTGTGGGGGAACATTGATGATCTCTCCATGGGGCCGTCGGTCTAGGCTACACCTAATACTGCGTTGTGTTGGTTTCTCAGATAGATCAGTCCGGACTGGGGCTGCCGTCGCGAGATTTCTACCTGAACAGTACCGAGAATGAAAAGGTAAGTGCCGCCGCCACATTCTCCTTCTGTTATGGTGGGTTCTTTGTGTTACGGAGTCGTTCTCCCTTCTAGGTGCTTACTGGGTATCTGAACTACATGGTCCAACTCGGGGTTCTGCTGGGAGGAGACGAGAACCGAACCCGGGAGCAGATGCAGGAGATCTTGGACTTTGAAACCTCATTGGCCAATATCACGATTCCCCAGGAGAAACGCAGAGACGAGGAGCAGATTTATCATAAAATGACTGCAGGGAAACTAAAGGTGGGTCAACAATGCTCTGCCCTGTTGGGTTTGTAGAATTACAAGAATTACAAGATGTTCTTCCAGTAGGTACAAGGAGACCACCAGTGTGAGTAATTTTATTCCCCCCCCAGGACCTGGTGCCGGTGGTTGACTGGAAACCGTTCCTACAAACCGTGTTCCATCCCGTAGAAGTTAATGAATCGGAACCAGTGGTGGTTTTTGCTATGGAGTATTTGGTGGATGTCTCCAACCTGATCAACTCAACTGACAAGAGGTAGGAGGCGAGGCAGTGTAGATGGGGTGGCAGTGCCCTGGGGCACAGTAAGACAGACTTGTAGAAGGGTGGCAGTTCCCTGGGGCGGGGTAAAAGAATCAGGCATGTATATTGGTGGTAATGTCCTGGGGCGAGGTAAGACTGTCATGTAGATGTGGGCAGTGCCCTGGGGTGAGTTAAGAGAATCGGGTATGTAAATGTGTGGCAGAGCCCTGGGGCAAGGTAAGAGACTAAAGCTTGTCGACGGGTGAAATAAAGCCGCAGGACGAGGTGTAGACCAGTGGCGTTGCTGTGGGCTAAGGTAAGACAGGTGGCAGTGCCCTGGGGCGAGGTTGAAGACTCTGGCATGTAGACAGGTGGCAGTGCCCTGGGGCAAGGTTGAAGACTCTGGCATGTAGACAGGTGGCAGTGCCCTGTGGTGAGTTTCCATCTGTGTTTAATGCAGAATTCTGAACAATTACATGATCTGGAACGTGGTACGAAAGGTTGGGGCCTTTCTCGATCAGCGATTCCAAGATGCAGAGGAGAAATTCATGGAAGTCATGTATGGGACCAAGAAGGTAAGGGACACCGGTTATTTATTCAACATAGAAATGACAATTGGGGACAATGACCTGTGAGTTTTGCTCCCCCTTGTGTTGGAAAATGGGAATTGCGCTGCCTGTACTGGTTAATATCATGTAGGTTTGTTCCCCTTTTATTTATGGGAGGGGAAGTCATCACTGCGTTAACCGTGTCATTTCCCATCAGACCTGCCTCCCGCGCTGGAAGTTCTGCATCGGAGACACTGATAATAATATTGGCTTTGCCCTGGGCGCCATGTTTGTGAAGGCGACATTTGCTGAGGATGCGAAGGTTCAGGTAAATCCTCTGGGAATAAAATGACATTGAACATGTTGGTGCCATGACGGTTGCCCCCCTGACTGACGGTTGCCCCCCTGACTGACGGTTGCCCCCCTGACTGACGGTTGCCCCCCTGACTGACTGTCACCCTGATGCCCTCTTGGCTCTCCACAGGTGCTGAAAATGATTAAGGAAATTAAAATGGCGTTTGAGGACAATCTCAACAACCTGCACTGGATGGACGATGACACCCGGGAGGTCGCCAGAGAGAAGGTGAATATTTCCCTGTCTGACCCTCTAACCCTCTCCATTCCCATATTAACCAATATCAGAAAGACGTCACCTGAACCAGCAGCCAAACGTCTCCTTTCAATAGTCACAGTGGCAGACGGAGATATTGGAGAGGGAAGGAGAGGTGAGATATTGGAGAGGGAAGGAGAGGTGCGATATTGGAGAGGGAAGGAGAGGGGAGATATTGGAGAGGGAAGGAGAGGTGAGATATTGGAGAGGGAAGGAGAGGTGAGATATTGGAGAGGGAAGGAGAGGTGAGATATTGGAGAGGGAAGGAGAGGTGATGATATTGGAGAGGGAAAGGAGAGGTGGAGAGATATTTGAGAGGGAAGGATAAGGTGACGATATTGGAGAGGGAAGGAGAGGTGAGATATTGGAGAGGAAGGAGAAGGTGGATATTGGAAGGGATAGGAGGGTGAGGTTGTTTATATTGGAGAGGGAAGGAGAGGTGAGATATTGGAGAGGGAAGGAGAGGGTGCGATATTGGAAGAGGAAGGAGAGGTGATATTGGAGAGGGAAGGAGAGGTGTGATATTGGAGAGGGAAGGAGAGGTGAGATATTGGAGAGGGAAGGAGAGGTGAGATATTGGAGAGGGAAGGAGAGGTGTGATATATGGAGAGGGAAGGAGAGGTGAGATATTGGAGAGGGAAGGAGAGGTGAGATATTGGAGTGGGAAGGAGAGGTGAGATATTGGAGAGGGAAGGAGAGGTGAGATATGGAGAGTGGGAAGGAGAGGTGAGATTGGAGAGGGAGGAGAGTGAGATATTGGAGAGGGAAGGAGAGGTGGATATTGGAGAGGGAAGGAGAGGTGAGATATTGGAGGGGAAGGAGAGGTGAGATTGGAGAGGAAGGAGAGGTGAGATATTGGAGAGGGAAGGAGAGGTGAGATATGGAGAGGGAAGGAGAGGTGAGATATTGGAGAGGGAAGGAGGGTGAGATATTGGAGAGGAAGAGAGGTGAGATATTGGAGAGGGAAGAGAGTGTGATTTGTAGAGGACCGGCGACGGTGTGCTCTTGGGCGGGCCGGCGGGTGATGCTCTTGGAGCGCGGGACGGACGCGGGCTGCAGCTATTGTGCCGCGCCGGCGCGGTGCGCTCTTGGCGAGGGAAGGAGAGGTGCGATCGGGCCGTCTGCTAATGGGTGCCGGACGACGGTGGCGCTTGGCGCGGGAATGGAGCGTGAGCATCTTGGGGGTCACGTAGCGTGGCGCTATTTGGCGCGCGGCCGCGCGGTGTGCTCTGCTGGCGGGCCTTGCTGCGGGGCCGGCGCGTGCGCTACTTGGCGCGGGCACGTCGCGGCGTCTGGCTAGGCGCCTGCCTCTTGGCGCGGGCCGCTCGGTGCTCTCTGGCGCGGGCCGGCGCGGTGCGCTCTTGGCGAGGGCAGGCGCGGTGCGCTCTTGGCGCGTGGAAGCGCGGTGTGTCTTGGGCGCGGTCCGGCTCGGTGTGCTCTTGGCGCGGGCCGGCGCGTTGTTCTCTTGGCGCGGCCTGCGCGGTTGCGCTCATTGGCGCGGGCCTGAGCGGTGCGCTCTTGTGCGTGGGCCTGCGCGGGTGCGCTCTTTGGCGTGGGCCGGCGCGGTGCGCTCTTGGCGTGGGCCGGCGCGGTGCCGCTCCTTGGCGCGGGCCGCGCGGTGCGCTCTTGGCTCGGTCCTGGCGTGCCTCTTGGCGCGGGCCGGCGCGGTGGCGCTCTTGTCGCGGGCAGGCCCGTGCGCATCTTGGGCAGCTGGCCGCGAGGTGAGATATTGGAGAGGGAAGGAGAGGTGCGATATTGGAGAGGGAAAGGAGCGTGCGATAATTGGAGAGGGAAATGGCGAGGTGAGATATTGGAGAGGGAAGGGAGAGGTGTGCGATTTGGAGAGGGAAGGAGAGGTGATATAGTGGAGAGGGAAGTAGAGTGAGATTTAGGAGTGGGAAGGCGAGGTGAGATATTGGCTAGGGCAGGCGCGGTGCGACTATTGGCGTGGCAGGAGCGGTTCGCTCTTGGGCGAGGGAAGGAGAGGTAGATATTGGAGAGGGACTGGAGGTGAGAGAGTGGAGCGGGCACCGGCGCGGTTTGACTATGTCGCGGGCAAGGCGAGTGCGCTCTGTGGCGCTGGCCGGCGCGGTGCGCTATTGGCGCGGGCCGGCGCTGTGCGCTCTTGGCGCGCGGCCGGCGGGTGCCTTTGGCGCGGACGCGCGGTGCGCTTTGCCGGCCGGGCGCGGTGCGCTTTGGCGCGGGCCTGCGCGGTGGTGCTACTTGGAGCGGGCCGCGCGGTGTGCTCTTGGCGCTGGCCCGGCGCGGTTCGCCTACTTTGGCGCTGGCCCTTCGCGGTTGCCTCTTGAGCGCGGAGCCGGAGAGGTGAGATATTGGCGTGGGAAGGCGTGGTGAGATATTGGCGTGGGAAGGCGCGGTGCGGGATATTGGCGTGGGAAGGCGCAGTGCGGGATATTGGCGTGGGAAGGGGCGGTGCGGGATACTAGTGCGGCATTTTCAGTCTGTGCCGGTGAAACATTCTTCATTTTGACTTTCCAGGCTGAAGCTATTTACGACATGATTGGTTACCCGAACTTTATCATGGATGCGGCGGAACTGGACAAAGTCTTTAATGACGTAGGTACTAGATCCCCCCAGGACATTCCTGCCATTGGTGTGGTAATGTGGTCACGACCACGTGTGGGGATATTAAATGGAGGAGATTATTGTGAGAATAACTCGATACAATGTTTCATTTCCTCGGATAAAACCAACATTTATAACTCCTCCCACTAACCCTGTGACAAGGTGACGGACAGGCCAGGGTCCAAAGTGAAGCTTCCCGGGTCTATCAATGAAAGTGCTAATACGACATATTACAAGATCCCTTTAAATTGCAAAAACCATGATAAAAACCATCATTGTCTCAATGGAAATTACCAGTTCTACAAAGCTAAAATCCGAGAAACGTGTCATCTCTCCTTGGCCTGTAGGTGGCAGACTATCGCTTAATAAATATTATGATAGGAGTTTAACCCTTTTCTCTTCCCCCAGTACGAAGTCACTTCTGATCTCTACTTCGAGAACGTCATTCGCTTTTACAACTTCTCCGCCCGGGTGTCGGCCGACCAGCTGCGCAAGGCGCCCAGCAAGGACCAGTAGGTGACGGGAGGGGCCCAGAATAGGGGGAGAGGCTGATGGTCCGTTTGTAACTTCCCCGTCACTGTAAAAACCCCCAGTAATGTGTCTTAAAATACCGGTAATGAACTCAATACCGACAACTTCCCAGAATGCACTGTGCCCCGTGATGCCTTGTATATGTCCGTTATTCCCAGCTCGCATTGCGAGATACCAGTTTCCTCCCTTATATACCCAGCATGCATTGTAAGACCCTGGTCTCCTCCATAATGCACCCATCATGCATTGCTGTGAATGATAACTTGGCCTTTAGGGCACTGTTTTATTAAACTATTGGTTGGTTGATATCAGTATGGCAGCTCTCAGTTGCAGTAGTGTGTAAAATGAAAATAATCGTTTTGTTATATACAGGTGGAGTATGACGCCCCCTACAGTCAACGCTTATTACTCACCCACCAAGAACGAGATAGTGTTCCCTGCTGGCATCCTGCAAGCTCCATTCTACACCAGCAACTCCCCAACGTACGGGCCTGGGTGGGATCTGTTCTATGGGTTGGGGGGGTCTCTGTCTGATTATAGATCACCATGGAACTGCAGTGAAATCACGTGTGTGTGTGTGTGTGTGTCTGGGGGGGGGGTTACAACTATATTTATTATTTTGGCTTGAAAGAGCAGAATTACTGTTCCTCCTTCTTATTGATTTGGACTGTATCTCCTCCCACAGTTTTTAAGCTAAAGACATGATCAATGATGAGTTTAGTCCTGATCAGCGCTGATTACCTGTCTCTTTATTACATTCAGCTGTGTCACAGACCTAATCAGTTCTGATTACCTGTCTCTTTATTACATTCAGCTGTGTCACAGTCCTAATCAGTTCTGATTACCTGTCTCTTTATTACATTCAGCTGTCTCACAGTCCTAATCAATGCTGATTACCTGTCTCTTTATTACAGTCAGCTGTGTCACAGACCTAATCAGCTCTGATTACCTGTCTCTTTATTACATTCAGCTGTGTCACAGTCCTAATCAGCTCTGATTACCTGTCTCTTTATTACATTCAGCTGTGTCACAGTCCTAATCAG
>JAACNH010002475.1:0-14055 GCA_019447015.1 Hymenochirus boettgeri
ATGAACAAATATCCAATGTTAACACATTAAACAATAACCACAATGTCCAACGTTAACACATAAAACAATAACCACAATGTCCAACTCAACACATAAACTAATAACCACAATGTCCAACGTTAACACATAAAACAATAACCACAATATCCAACGTTAACACATACAAACAATAATCACAATGTCCAACGTTAACACATAAACCAATAACACAATGTCCAACGTTAACACATAAAACAATAATCACAATGTCCAACGTTAACACATAAACCAATAACCACAATGTCCAACGTAACACATAATTAATAACCACAATGTCCAACGTTAACACATAAAACAATAACCACAATATCCAACGTTAACACATAAACAATAACCACAATGTCCAACGTTAACACATAAAACAATAACCACAATGTCCAACGTTAACACATAAAAACATAACCACAATGTCCAATGTTAACACATAAAACAATAACCACAATGTCCAATGTTAAAACATAAACAATAACCACAATATCCAACGTTAACACATAAAACAATAACCACAATGTCCAATGTTAACCACATAAACCATAACCACAATATCCAACGTTAACACATAAAACAATAACCACAAAATCCAACGTTAACACATTAAACAATAACCACAATGTCAATGTTAACACATAAAACAATAACCACAATGTCCAATGTTAACACATAAACAATAACCACAATGTCCAACGTTAACACATAAAACAATAACCACAATGTCCAATGTTAACACATAAACAATAACCACAATGTCCAATGTTAAAACATAAAACAATAACCACAATGTCCAATGTTAACACATAAAACAATAACCACAATGTCCAACGTAACATAAAACAATAACCACAATATCCAACGTTAACACATAAAACAAAACCACAATATCCAATGTTAACACATAAAACAATAACCACAATGTCCAATGTTAACACATAAAAATAACCACAATATCCAACGTAACACATAAAACAATAACCACAATATCCAATGTAACACAAAACAATAACCACAATGTCCAAGTTAACAACATAAAACAATAACCACAATATCCAACGTATACAACATAAAACAATAACACAATCCAATGAACAATAAAACCATAACCACAAGATCCAAACATAACACAGAAAAACAATAACCACAATCCAACAATTAACACCATAAAAACAACAAACAAAAATCCAACGTTAACACATAAAACAAAACCACAACGATCCAGTTAACACATAAAAAAATAACCACCAATCCAACGTTAACACATAAAACAATAACCACAATGTCCAACGTTAACACATAACAATAACCACAATGTCCAATGTTAACACATAAAACAATAACCACAATGTTCAACGTTAACACATAAAACAATAACCACAATGTCCAATGTTAACACATAAAACAATAACCACAATGTCCAATGTTAACACATAAAACAATAACCACAATGTCCAATGTTACACATAAAACAATAACAATGTCCACGTACACATGAATAACCCAATGTTAACACATAAAACAATAACCACAATGTCCAATGTTAACAGATAAAACAATAACCACAATGTCCAACGTTAACACATGAAATAATAACCACAATGTCCAATGTTAACATAAAACAATAACCACAATGTCCAACGTAAACACATGAAATAATAACCACAATGTCCAATGTTAACACATAAAACAATAACCACAATGTCCAATGTTAACACATAAAAAACATAACCACAATGTCCAACGTTAACACTGAAATAATAACCACAATGTCCAATGTTAACACATAAAACAATAACCACAATGTCCAACGTTAACACATGAAATAATAACAAATGTCCAAGTTAACACATAAAACAATAACCACAATGTCCAATGTTAACACATAAACAATAACCACAATGTCCAACGTTAACACATGAAATAATAACCACAATGTCCAATGTTAACACATAAAACAATAACCACAATGTCCAATGTTAACACATAAAACAATAACCACAATGTCCAACGTTAACACATAAACAATAACCACAATGTCCAACGTTAACACATAAAACAATAACCACAATATCCAACGTTAACACATAAAACAATAACACAATGTCCAATGTTAACACATAAACCAATAACCACAATGTCCAACGTTAACACATAAAACAATAATCCACAATGTCCAATGTTACACATAAACCAAACCACAAGTCCAACGTTAACAATAAACTAATAACACAATGTCCAACGTTAACACATAAAACAATAACCACAAATCCAACGTTAACACATAACAATAAACCACAATGTCCAACTGTTAACACATATAAAACAATAACCACAATGTCCAGTTAACACATAAAACAATAACCACAATGTTCCAATGTTAACACACTATAAAACATAACCACAATGTCCAATGTTAAAACATAAACAATAACACAATATCCAACGTTAACACAAGTAAAAACAATAACCACAATGTCCAATGTTAAAACATAAAACCAAATAACACAATACTCCAACGTTAACACATAAAAACAATAACCACACATATCCAACGTTAACACACTAAACAATAACCACAATGTCCAATGTTAACACATAAAAAAAAAACCACAATGTCCAATGAACACATAAAACAATAACCACAATGTCCAACGTAACACTAACAAACAATAACCACAATGCAAGTCCAACACCTAAAACAAAACCACAATGATCCAAGTTAACACATAAAACAATAACCACAATGTCCAATGGTATAAACACTAAAAACAATAACCACAATGTCCAACGTTAACACCAAAAAAACAATAACCACAATGTCCAACGTTAACACATAAAACAATAACCACAATTCCAATGTTAACACATAAAACAATAACCCACAAGGCCACTGGTTAACACATAAAACACATAACCCACAAAATCCAAGTTAACACATAAAACAATAACCACACACAATGTTAAAACACATAAAACAATAACCACAATGTCCATGTTAACACATAAACCATAACACCAATATCCAAGTTAACACATAAAACAATAACACATACCAGTAAAACACATAAAACAATAACCACAATTCAAGACACATAAAACAATAACCACAATATCCAATGAACACATAAAAAAATAACCAAAATTCCAAGTTAACACATAAAACAATAACCACAATGTCCAACGTTAACACATAAAAAATAACCACAATGTCCAACGTTAACACATAAAACAATAACCACAATGTCCAACGTTAACAACAAAACAATAACCACAATGTCCAATGTAACACATAAACAATAACCACAATGTCCAACGTAACACATAAAACAATAACCACAATGTCCAATGTTAACACATAAAACAATACCACAAGTCCAAGTTAAACACATATAAAACAATAACCACAAATGTCCAAGTTAACACAATAAAAAACAATAACCACAATGTCCAACGTTAACACATAAAAATAACCACAACCAATGTTAACACATAAAACAATAACACACCATGTCCAATGTTAACACATAAAACAATAACACAATGTCCAACGTTAACAACATAAAAATAAACCACAATGTCCAAATGTAACACATAATAAAACAATAACCACAATGTCCAAAGTTAACAATGAAATAAATAACCACAATGTCCAATGTTAAACACAATAAAACACATAAACCACAATGTCCAAAGTTAACACATGAAATAATAACCACAATGTCCAATGTTAACACATAAAAACAATAACACAATGTCCCAACGTTAACACATAAACAATAACCACAATGTCCAACGTTAAAACACATAAAACTAATAACCACAATGTCCAAGTGTACACATAAAACAATAACCACATATCCAACGTTAAAAACATAAACATAACCACAATGTCCAAGTTAACACATAAAAAAAACCACAATGTCCAACGTTAACACATAAAACAATAACACAATGTCCAATGTAACACAATAAAACAATAACCACAATGTCCCATGTTAAAAACATAAACATAACCACAAGATCCAAAGTAACACATAAAAACAATAACAACAATATCCAATTAACACATAAACAAAACCACAATATCCAACGTTACACATAAAACATAACCACAATATCCAACGTTAACACATAAAACAATAACCACAAGTCCAATGTTAACACCATAAAACAATAACCACAATGTCCAATGTTAACACATAAACAATAACCCACAATGTACAAACGTAACAACATTAACAATAACACCAATGTCAATGTTAACACTAAAACAATAACCACACTGTCCAATGTTAACACATAAACAATAACCACAATGTCCAATGTTAACACATAAAACAATAACCACAAGTCCAACGTAACACATAAAACAATAACCCAAATGCCAACGTTAACACATAAAACAATAACCACATAGTCCAATGTTAACACATAAACAATAACCACATGTCAATGTTAACACATAAACAAAACCACAAATGCCAATCGTAAAACATAAAACAAACCACAATTCCAATGTACACATAAAACATAACCACAAGTGTCCAAGTTAACACATAAAACAAAAACCACAATTCCAACGAACACATAAAACAAACCACAATGTCCAATGTTAAAACAAAACAATAACCACAATGTCCACATTTTAACACATAAAACAATAACCACAATATCCAACGTAACACATAAAACAATAACCAAAGATCCAACGTGTAACACATAAAACAATATACCACAATATCCAACGTTAACACATAAAACAAAACCACAATTCCAAGTTAACACATAAAACAATAACCACAAATGTCCAACGTTAACACATAAAACAATAACCACAATGTCCAAGTTAACACATAAAACAAATACACAATGTCCAAAGTTAACACATAAAACAATAACCACAAATCAAGTTAACACATAAAAACAATACCACATGTCCAATGTTAACACATAAAACCATAACCCAAATGTCCAATGTAACACATAAAACAATAACCACATGTTCCAACTCGTTAACACATAAAAATAACCACAATGTCCAAGTTAACACATAAACAATAACCACAATGTCCAAGTTAACAATAAAACATAACCACCATGTCCAACGTAACACATAAAAATAACCACAATGTCCAATGTTAACACATAAAAAACAAAACCACAATCAACGTAACAAAATAATAAACACAATGCCAATGTTAACACATAAAACAATAACCACAATGTCCAAGTTAACACATAAAAATAACCACAATGTCCAATGTTAACAAACAAACAATAACCACAAGTCCAGCGTAACACATTAAAACAATAACCACAATGTCCAACGTTAAACACATAAATACTAACCCAAGTCCAAAGTTAACCAATAAAACAATAACCACAATGTCCAATGTTAACACATAAACAAAAACACATCCAACGTTACACATTAAAACAATAACCACAATGTCCAACGTTAACACAATAAAACAATAACCACAATGTCCAACGAAAAACATAAAACATAAACCCAACAATGTCCAAGTAACACATAAAAATAACCACAATGTCCAATGTAACACAATAAAACAATAACCACAATATCCAACGTTAACACAAAAAACAATAACAACAAGTCCAATGTTAACACATAAACAATAACCACAATGTCCAATGTAACACATAAAACAATAACAACCAATGTCCAATGTTCACAATAAAACAATAACCCACAATGTCCAACGTTAAACACATAAAAAACAATAACCACAATGTCCAACGTTAACACATAAAACAATACCACAATGTCAACGTTAACACATAAAACAATAACACAAATATCCAAAGTTAACACATAAAACAATAACCACAATGTCCAATTTAACACAATAAAACATAACCACAATGTCCAACGTTAACACAAAACAATAACACAATGTCAATGTTAACACATATAAAACAATAACCACAATGTCCAACGTTAACACATAAAACAATAACCACAATGTCCAATGTTAACACATAAAACCATAACCACAATGTCCATGTTAACACATAAAACATAACCACAATTCCAGTTAACACATAAAATAACCCAATGTCCAGTTAAACAATAACAATAACACAAGTCCAATGTTAAACATAAAACAATAACCACATGTCCAATGTTAACACATAAACAATAAACCACAATGTCCAACGTTAACACATAAAACAATAACCACAAGTCCAACGTTAACACATAAAAACAATAACCACAAAGTCCAATGTTACAACACATAAAACAATAACCACAATGTCCAATTGTTAACACATAAAACAATAACCACAATGTCCAACATTAACAATGAATAATAACCACATGGCAATGTAACACATTAAACAAAACCACAATGTCCAACGTTAACACATAAAACAAACACAATGTCCAATGTAAACACAATAAAACAATAACCACAATGTCCAATGTTACACATTAAACAATAACCACAATGGTCAACTTAAACATAATAACCACAATTCCAACATTAACACATGAAATAATAACCACAATGTCCAATGTTAACACATAAAACAATAACACAAGTCCAAGTTAACAATAAACAATAACCACAATGTCCAGTGTTAACACATAAAAAAATAACCACAATATCCAATGTTAACACATGAAATAATAACCACAATGTCCAATGTTAACACATAAAACAATAACCACAATATCCAACGTTAACACAAAAAACAATAACCACAATGTCCAATGTAACACATAAAAAAACCACAATGTCCAATGTTAACACATAAAACAATAACCACAATGTCCAATGTTAACACATAACCACAATGTCCAAATGTTAACACATAAAACAATAACCACAATGTCCAACGTTAACACATAAAACAATAACCACAATGTCCAACGTTAACACATAAAACAATAACCACAATATCCAATAACACATTAACAAACCAATAAACCACAATGTCCAATGTAACACTAATAAAACAATAACCACAATGTCCAACGTTAACACATAAAACAATACCACAATGTCCAATGTTAACACACTAAAACAATAACCACAATTGTCCAACGTTTAACACATAAAAACAATAACCACAATGTCCCAATGTTAACACATACAAAAACAATAACCACAATGTCCAATGTTAACACATAAAACAATAACCACAATGTCCAATGTTAACACATAAAACAATAACCACAATGTCCAACGTTAACACATAAAAACAATAACCACAATGTCCAATGTTAACACATAAAACAATAACCACAATGTCCAACGTTAACACATAAACAATAACCACAATCAAGTAACACTAAAACAATAACCACAATGTCCAACGTTAACACATAAAACAATAACCACAATGTCCAGTGTTAACACATAAAACAATAACCACATGTCCAATGTTAACACATAAAACAATAACCACAATGTCCAACATTAACACATGAAATAATAACCACACTCATGTTAACAATAAAACAATAACCACAATGCCAACGTTAACACATAAAACAATAACCACAATGTCCCTGTAACACATAAAACAATAACCACAATGCCAATGTTAACACTTTAAAACAATAACCACAATGTCCAACGTTAACACATGAAATAATAACCCCCAATATCCAACATTAACACATGAAATAATAACCACAATGTCCAATGTTAACACATAAAACAATAACCACAATGTCCAATGTAAAAACATAAAACAATAACCACAATCAAGTCCAGTGTTAACACATAAAACAATAACCACAATATCCAATGTTAACACATGAAATAATAACCACAATGTCCAACGTTACACAATAAAACAATAACACAAGTCCAACGTAACACATAAACAATAACCACAAGTCCAACGTTAACACATAAAAACAATAACCACAATGTCCATGTTAACACATAAAAAACAATAACCAACATGTCCACGTTAACACATAAAACAATAACCACAATGTCCAATGTTAACACATTAAAACAATAAAACACAATGTCCAACGTTAACAAATAAAACAATAACCACAATGTCCCAATGTTAACAACATAAAACAATAACCACACAATGTCCAATGTTAACCACATAAAACAATAACACACAATATCCAACGTTAACACATAAAACAATAACCACAATGTCCAATTTAACACATAAACAATAACCACAATGTCCAATTTAACACATAAAACAATAACCACAATGTCCAAGTTAACACATAAAACACTAAAACCAATGTCCAACTAACTACATAAAACAATAACCACAATGGCAACAGTTAACACATAAAACAATAACCACAATGTCCAGTGTTAACACATAAAACAATAACCACAATGTCCAATGTTAACACATAAAACCATAACCACAATGTCCAACATTAACACATGAAATAATAACCACAGTCCAATGTTAACACATAAAACAATAACCACAATGTCCAACGTTAACACATAAAACAATAAACACAATGTCCAATGTTAACACATAAAACAATAACCACAATGTCCAATGTTAACACATAAACAATAACCAATGTCCAACGTTACACATGAAATAATAACCACAATATCCAACATTAACACATGAAATAATAACCACACAATGTCCAATGTTAACACATTAAAACAATAACCACAATGTCCAATGTTAACACATAAAACAATAACCACAATGTCCAGTGTTAACACATAAAACAATAACCACAATATCCAATGTTAACACATGAAATAATAACCACAATGTCCAACGTTAACACATAAAACAATAACCACAATGTCCAATGTTAACACAAAAACAATAACCACAATCAACGTTAACACAAAAACAATAACCACAATGTCAACGTTAAAACAATGAAATATAAACACAAGTCCAATATAACACATAAAACAATAAAAACACAATGTCCAATTTAACACATAAAACAATAACCACAATGTCCAACGTTAACACATGAACATAACCCACCATATCCAATGTTAACACATGAAATAATAACACAATGTCCAACGTTAACACATCAAAACAATAACCCACAATGTCCAATGTTAACACATAAAAACAATAACACAATGTCCAACGTTAAAACATAAAACAATAAATAACCCCAATGTCCAACGTTAACACATGAAATAATAACCACAATGTCCAATTGTAACACTAAAACAATAAACACAATGTCCATTTTAACCAATAAAACAATAACCACAATGTCCAACGTTAACACATAAATATAACCACAATGTCCAATGTTAACACAAAAACAATAACCACAATGTCCAACGTTAACACAAAAACATAAACCACAATATCCAACGTTAACACGATAAAACAATAAACCACAATATCCAATGAACAAATAAACAATAACCACAATGTCCAATGTTAACACATAAAACAATAACCACAAATCCAACGTTAACATAAAACAATAACCACTAAGTCCAGTGTTAACACAATAAAACAATAACCACAATGTCCAATGTTAAACACATTAAAACAAAACCACAATGTCCAACATTAACACATAAATAATAACCATCAGGTCCAACGTTAACACATAAAACAATAACCACAATGTCCAAAGGAACACATAAAACAATAACCACAATCCAATGTTAACACATTAAAACAATCACAACAAGTCCAATGGTAACACATAAAACAATAACCACAATGTCCAACTGTTAACACATGAAAATAACCCCAATATCCAACATAACACATGAAATAATAACCAACAAGGTCCAATGTTAACACATAAAAACAATTAAACCACAATGTCCAATGTTAACACATAAAACAATAACCACAATGTCCTGTAACACAATAAAACAATAACCACAATTCCAATGTTAACACATAAAAATAACCACAATGTCCAACGTTAACACATAAAACAATAACCACAATGTCCAATGTTAACAAATAAAACAATAACCACAATGTCCAACGTTAAAACATAAAACAATAACCACAAATGTCCAACGTTAACACATGAAATAATAACCACAATGTCCAATGTTAACACATAAAACAATAACCACAATGTCCAATTTTAACAATAAAACAATAACCACAATGTCCAACGTTAACACATAAAACAATAACCACAATGTCAATGTTAACAAATAAAACATAACCACAATGTCCAATGTTAACACATAAAACAATAACCACAATGTCCAACGTTACACATGAAAAATAACCACAATGTCCAATCGTTAACACATAAAACAATAACCACAATGTCCAATGTTACACATAAAACAATAACCACAAGTCCAACGTTAACCATAAAACAATAACCACAATGTTCAATTAACACATAAAACAATAACCACAATGTCCAATTTAACAAATAAACAATAACCACAATGTCCAACGTTAAACACATAAAACAATAACCACAATGTCCAACGTTAACACATGAAACAATAACCACATGTCCACATTTACACATAAAAACAATAACCACAATGTCCAATTTTAACACATAAAACAATAACCCACATGTCCAACGTGTAACACATGAAACATAACCACAATGTCCAATCTTAACACATAAAACAATAAACACAATGTCCAACGGTAACACATAAAACAATAACCACAAGTCCAACGTTAACACATAAAAATAACCACAATGTCCAAGTTAACACATAAAACAACTAACCACAATGTCCAAGTTTAACACAATAAAACAATAACCACAATGTCCAATGTTAACACATAAAACAATAACCACAATGTCCAACGTTAACACATAAAACAATAACCACAATGTCCAAGTTCACATAAAACAATAACCACAATGTCCAAGTTAACACATAAAACAATAACCACAGTCCAATGTTAACACATAAAACATAACCACAATGTCCAATGTTAACACATTAAAACAATAACCACCAATGTCCAACGTAACACATAAACAATAACACAATGTCCAATGTTAACAATAAAACAATAACCACAATGCCAATGGTAACACATAAAACAATAACCACAGTCCAACGTTAACACATGAAATAAACCACAATGTCCAATGTTAACACATATAACAATAACCACAAAGTCCAATGTTAACACATAAAACAATAACCACAATGTCCAACGTTAACACATGAAATAATAACCACAATGTCCAATGTTAACACATAAAACAATAACCACAATGTCCAATGTTAACACATAAAACAATAACCACAATGTCAACGTAACACATAAAACAATAACCACAATGTCCAATGTTAACACATAAACAATAACCACAAATGTCCAATGTTAACACATAAAACATAACCACAATGTCCAAATCGTAACACATGAAAATCAATAACCACAATTCCAACGTTAACACATTAAAACAATAACCACAATACCACGTTAAAACATAAAACAATAACCACAATGTCCAATGTTAACACATAAAACAATAAACCACAATGTCCAAGTTAACCATAAAAAACAATACACCAACATGTCCAACGTTAACACATAAAACAATAACCACAATGTCCAACGTTAAAAACAAATAAATCAATAACCACAATGTCCATCCAATGTTAACACAATAAAACAATAACCACAATGCCAATGTTAACACATAAAACAATAACCACAAGGGTCCAAAGTTTAAAACATAAAACATAACCACAATGCCAAGTTAACACATAAAACCATAACCACCAATGGTCCAAGTTAACACATAAAACAATAACCCACAAGTCCAACGTTAAACACTTGAAATAATAACCACAATATCCAATGTTAACACATTAAACAATAACCACAATGTCCCAACGTTAACCATAAAACAATAACACAATGTCCAATGTTAAACACTAAAACCAATAACCACAATGTCCAAGTTACAAAAAACAATAACCAACCAATGTCCAACGTTAAACCATAAACAATAACACACATAGTCCAACGTTAACACATAAAACAATCACCACAATGTCCAATGTTAACACACATAAACAATAACCACAATGTCCAACGTAACCCATAAACAATAACCACAATTCAACGTTAAACACATAAAACAATAACCACAATGTCCAGTGTAACACATAAAACAATAAACCCCAATATCCAATGTTAACCACATTAAAACAATAAACACAATGTCCAACGTTAACAATAAAACAATAACCACAATGTCCAACGTTAACACATAAAACAATAACCACAATGTCCAATGTTAACACATAAAAAACAAAAAACCACAATGGCCAACGTTAACACATCAAACAATAACCACAATGTCCAACGTTAACAAATAAAACAATAACCACAATGTCACAATGTAACACATAAAACAATAACCACAATGCCAACGTAACACATAAAACAATAACCACAATTCCAACGTAACAACATAAAACCAATAACCACAAGCCAGTTAACACATAAACACAATAACCACAATATCCAATGTTAACACATAAAACAATAACCAACAATGTCCAACGTTAACACATAAAACAATAACCACAATGTCCAATGTTAACACATAAAACAATAACCACCAATATCCAACGTTAACACATTAAAACAAAACCACAAGTCCAAGTTACACATTAAACAAAAACACAATGTCCAATTAACACATATAAAACAATAACCACAATATCAAGTTAACACATAAAAAAAACACCACAATTCCAACGTAACACATAAAACAAAACACAATGTCCAATGTTAACACATAAACAAGAACCACCAATGTGCCAAAGTTAACAAACATAAAACAATATAACCACAATATCCAAAACGTTAACACAATAAAACAATAACCACAATGCAAGATTAACACATAAAACAATAACCACAATGGCCAACGTTAACACAAAAACAAAAACCACAATGTCCAACGTTAACACATAAAAACAATAACCACAATGATGTCCAAAACGTTAACAACATAAAAACAGATAACCACAATATCCAACGTTAACACATAAAACAATAACCACAATGTCCAACGGTATTAACCACATAAAACAATAACCACAATGGTCCAATGTTAACACATTACAAACAAGAAACCACAAGTCCAACGTTAACATCAAAACAATAACCACAATGTCCAACGTTAACAATAAAAACATAACCAAAATTGTCCCCCCAGTTAACACATAAAAACCAATAAACCAAATTAGCCAACGGATTAACACATAAAAACAATAACCACAATGTACCAATGTTAACACATAAACAATAACCACAATGTCCAACGTTACACATTAAAACAAGAAACCACAATGTCCAATGTAACACTAAAAACAATAACCACAATATCCAACGTAACACATAAACAATAACCACAAGTCCGCAACGTTAACAATGAAAACAATAACCACAATAATCCAACGTTAACAATAAAACAAACCACAATGTCCAATGTTATTAACACAATAAAACAATAACCACAATATCCAATGTTAACACATTAAACAATAACCACAATGTCCAACGTTTACACACATTACAACAATACCACAATGTCCAACGTTAACAACCACGCCCCACCCATCCCCCCAAGTTAGTAACATTGATATAGTTTCTGGGTCTATTAACTAGTTATTAATATTGATATGGTGACTGGGTCTATTAACTAGCTAGTAATATTGATATAGTGACTGGGTCTATTAACTAGTTAGTAATTTTCATATGGTGACTGGGATAATAAACTTGTTAGTAACATGGATATTGGTGACTAATCAATATTACTAACTAATAAGTAGACCCAGTAACTATATTAATGTTACTAACTAATTTATAGATCCAGTCACCATATCAATGTTAATAACTAGTTAATAGACACAGTTACCATATCATTGTTACTAACTAGTTAATAGATGTAGTCGATTAGTAGATCTAGTTAATAGACCCAGTCACCATATCATTGTTATTAACTAGTTAATAGACCCAGTCACCATTTCATTGTTATTAACTAGTTAATAGACCCAGTCACCATATCAATATTACTAACTA
>JAACNH010002475.1:18865-39455 GCA_019447015.1 Hymenochirus boettgeri
TACTATACTATACTATACTGTACTGAACTATACTATACAATACTATACTATACTGTACTATACTGTACTATACTGTACTAAACTATACTATACTGTACTATACTATACTATACTATACTGTACTATACTATACTGTATTGTACTATACTGTACTATACTGTACTATATTATACTATACTGTACTGTACTATACTATACTGTACTGTACTATACTGTACTATACTGTACTGAACTATACTATACTATACTGTACTATACTGTACTGTACTGTACTATACTGTACTATAATGTACTATACTGCACTGAACTATACTGTACTATACTGTACTATACTATACTATACTATACTATACTGTACTGTACTATACTATACTGTACTATACTATACTGTACTGTACTATACTGTACTATACTGTACTATACTATACTGTATTATACTATACTATACTGTTCTGTACTAAACTATACTATACTATACTGTACTATACTGTACTATACTGAACTATACTGTACTATACTATACTGTACTATACTGTACTATACTGTACTATACTATACTATACTATACTGTACTATACTATACTGTACTGTACTATACTATACTGTACTATACTATACTGTACTGTACTATACTGTACTGTACTGTACTGTACTGTACTGTACTATACTATACTGTACTGTACTATACTGTACTGTACTGTAGTATACTGTACTGTACTATACTGTACTATACTGTACTGAACTATACTATACTATACTATACTGTACTATACTGTACTATACTATACTATACTGAACTGAACTATACTGTACTATGCTGTACTATACTGTACTGTACTATACTGTACTATACTATACTGTACTGTACTGTACTATATTATACTGTACTATACTATACTGTATTATACTGTACTATACTATACTATACTATACTGTACTATACTGTACTATACTATACTATACTGTACTATAATATAGATAGTCATCCCTCCAGTTCATTATTCAGTATTTGCCAGCCCTCCAGTTCATTAGCTGGTGTTAGTAAGCACTTCAGTTCATTAGCCAGTGATAATATATTATCTACTTTACTATACTATACTATACTATACTAAACTGTACTATATTAACTGTAGCATGTCCTATAATATACTATACTGTACTGTACTATACTGTACAATACTGTACTATACTGTACTGTACTATAATATACTATACTGTAACTAACTATAAACTCTACCTATACTGTACTTTAACTATACTATACTAGACTGTGCTATAACTATACTAGTACTATACTATACTATACTGTACCTATACTATACTGTACTAGACATACTTATATGTAACTGAATAAGACTATCAATACTATACTTATACTGTACTAATACTGATACTATACTGTAACTACACCTACTATAACTGTACTATACTATAGCTATACTATACTGTACTATACTATACTGTTATGTACTATACTGTACTGTACTATACTAATTATACTATACTGTCCTTACTACTACTGTACTGTAACTCTATCCTGTACTATACTGTACTGGAAACTATACTAATAACTATACTTACTATACCGACTTGTACTGTAACTATACTGTCCTATATGTACTATACTGCACGTGCACTAGTACTGTACATACTGGGTACTATAACTGTACTGTACTTACTGTAACTATACTATACTATCCTGTACTATACTATAACTAGAACTGTCTATCCATACTGTACTTTTACTATAAATCAACTGTACTATCCTGTACTTCTATCCTTACTGTATTATACTATACTATCCCTGTTCTGTACTAAACGAACTATACTATACTGTACTATACTGTACTATACTGAACATACTGTAACTATACTAACTGTACTATACTTTACTATACTATACTGACTATACGTACATCCTATATATACTAACTAATATGGTACTGTAAAACATACTATCTGGTCACTTCTATACTGTACTGACTTACTGTACTATACTTAGCTAGACAATTACTGTATTATACTATACTATACGGGTCTGTACTAAACTATACTATACATACTGTACTATACGTAAACTATACTGAACTACTATACTGTCAAAATATACTAACTGTAACTATACTGTACTAAACTGTAGCATACATACTATACTATACTGTACTATACCTATACTGTACTGTAACTATACTATAACCTGTAACTATACTAATACTGTACTGTACTATATGTACTGTACTGTTACTGTACTGTAACTGTACTATACTATAACTGTACTGTTATACTGTAGCTGTCTGTATTATACTGTACTGTACTAATACTGTAACTATACTGTTACTGAACTATACTATACTAACTATAACTGTCCATCTGTACTATACTATACTATACTGACTAACTATACTGTACTATGGCGTACTGTACTGTACTGTACTATAAACTGTACTATACTTAACCTGTACGTAACTGTACTATTTATACGTACTATACTATAAATACTATACCTTTTGTATTTACTGTAAGCTATCACATATACTATACTATAACTGTACTATACTGTACGATACTATACTATACTCTTACTATTAAGATAGCTAGTCATCCCGATCCATTCATTATTCAGTATTTGCCATCCGCCATTTCATTACTGGTGTTAGTAAGCACTTCAAGTTCAGTAGCCAGTGATAATAATTAAATGCTACTTTACTATCCTATACTATACTCTACTACACTGTACTATATATTATAACTGTAAACAGTACTATAATATCTATACTGTAACTGTACTATACTGTACAATACCTGTCTATACTGTACTGTACTATAATATACTATACCTGTACTATACTATACTATACTATACGGTACTGTACTATACTATACTAATACTGTGCTATACTAAACTGTACTATAACTATACTATAACCTTGTAACATTAACTGTTACTATACTATACTGTACTATACTAACTATACGAACTCATACTGTACTATATTGTACTGTAACTATCCTATCTGTACCTTCTGTAATTATCTATACTATACTGGTACTGTACTAAAACTTATACTATACTAACTTATACTGCACTAATACTATAGTTACTATAACTATACTGTACTTACTGTCTATCTAACTGATATTATACTATAACTATCCTGTACTGTACTGTACTAAACTATACTATAACATCATGTAGCTGGTCCTATTATACTATACAGTACTGGTACTGTACATCCTATCCTATACTGTACTATATATATGTACTGTAGCTGTACGATCCTATACTATTATACTATACTTGTACTATACTTACTGTACTATCCTATACTATACGGTCTAACTTTCTACACTATACTGTACTGTGCTATACTATACTGTACTGTACTAATACTGTATTTCTACTATACTATAACTATACTGTCTACTGTACTAAACTAACTATACTATATTGCCTATACTATACCTTTACTATACTATCGGTCCTTTTTTGTACTGTCCTTGATACTATACTGTATTATACTATACTATACCGTACTGTCCTAAACTATACTATCGATACCTGTACTGTACTTTACTTCACTATACTGTACTGTACGCTAATGTAACTATAGTACTATACATAACTGTATTAACTAATACTATAACTGGTTCTGTACTAAACTATCTAATACTAATAACTGTACTATACTGTACTATACTGGACTATACGCACTAATACTGTACTATAGTATACTATACTGTAACTATACTCTACTGTACTATAACTTACTGTACTGTACTATACTGTACTGTAACTATAACTTGTACTATACGTGTCACGTATTCTATAACTGTACTCTATCTATACTGTACTGTACTATAACTGTACTATCTTACTGAACTAATAATATACTATACTGTACTATACGTGTACTATACTGTACTGTAACTAATACTGTACTATATCTATACTATCTGTACTTCCTATACTGTACTATACTAACTGTATTATACTATACTGTATATACTGTATATACTGTACTGTACTGTACTGTAATCGGTAACCTTACGTACTGACTATACGTATATACTGTACTATAACTGTACGGTACTGGTCTATGCCTGTACTTATACTATACTATACTGTACTGACTATACTAACTGTACTAACTGTCGTAACTATATTGTACTATACTGTACTGAACTCTACTGTACTCTAACTGTTACTTACTGTACTCTACTGTACTGGAACTTATGCTGTCACTATACTATAAAACTATACTATACTATATGTACTGAACATACTTACATACTATACTATAACTGTACTATACTGTTAACTATACTGTACTAAACTATACTCTACTGTACTATCACTAACTATACTACGGTACTAGAACTTACTGTATTGTACTATAACTGTCACTAGACTGTAACTATATTATTATACTGTACTGATACTATCCTATACTGTACTGTACTGTACTGTTACTATACTGTACTATCCTGTACTGACATCTATACTAATACTGTACTATACTCTGTACTGTACTGTACTATACTGTACTATAATGTACTATAATGCACTGAACTATACGGTACATACTGTACTATCTGTATATAACGATACTGTCTATACTGTACTATCTTAACTATCCTGTATTATACGTATACTATCTGTTCTTTACTACCCATACTAACTGTAACTAACTGTACTATAACTGAACTATACTGTCTACTATAACTATATACTCTACTATACTGTACTATACTATACTGTACTATACTGTACTGTACATTTCCTATATATACTGACTGTACTAATAACTATACTATCTGTCTGTACTATACTGTACTGTACTATCTGTCTGTACTGTACTGTACTTCCGCTGTACTGTACTAATACTATACTGCTGTAATATACTCTACTGTACTGTAGTATACTTCTGAACTATACATACTAAATATGTAACTATACTGTACATACTGTACTATAACTAACTGAACTATACTAAACTGTACTCATGCTGTGGTACGGAGGGGGGGCGGTATACTGTACGTCTAAGGGTTCTGGTGAGGCTAATATTGTATAGGGGGGGGGGGGGGGGGGTGTACTGTTACTGTAACTATATTATACTGTCTATACTTACTGTATTTCTGTACTTACTATACTATACTGTACTAACTTTACTATACTATACTATACTGTTACTACATTTACTATACTATACCTGTGCTGTACGCTATGGGTACTGTACTTACTATACTGTCACTGTACTTACTGTACTGTAACTATACTATATCCTGACTATACTAATTAACTGTACTATACTGTATTATACTGTACTATACTGTACTATCCTGTACTTTACTATACTCTACATCTGTAAACTATACTATCTGTACTATACTGTCTGTACTGTAGTATAACTGTACTGTAGTATACTGTACTGTACTATACTGTACTATACTGTACTATACTAGTACTGTACTATACTGTGACTATCTGTACTATACTTAATCTATACTGTAACTATACTGAACTGAACTATACTTCTGTCTATGCGTACTCGACTACTGTACGTACTATACTGTACTACTCGAATACTGTACTGTACTGTACTATTTTATACTGTACTATACTATACTGTATTATACGTACTAGTACTCTACTATATATACTGTCCTGTACTACTACTCTACTATACTATACTGTACTATAATGACTATACTGTACTCTAACTTACGGTACTGTACATACTATACTGTACTACAAATACGATACTGTACCGTACTATATCTGTACTGTACTATATTTACGTACTGTACTAATACTATACTGTACTACTATAACTGTACTGTAACTGTAACTATACTATACTGTACTGTTCCTTACTATACTGGTACATACTATACGGTACTATACTTAACTGTAACTGTACTAACTATAACTGTAACTAATTAACTGTACTATACTATACTGTACTAATACTATCTATACTGTACTATATTATAACTGTACTAGAACTTGTAAACTTACTATAAACTGTATAAACTATACTGTACTAATACTATAACTGGACTATACTATACTGTACTATACATAAACTGTATTATACGTACGATCTTACTGACTGCTATATTATCTATACTATACTGTCCCTATCCTGTACTGTAGGTACTATACATACGATCCTGTACTATACTAATACTGTACTATACTATCCTGTACTGTCTGTACTGTACTATACTATAACTGTACTATACTATACTGACTATCACTAGAGTAATCTTTCCTATACTGACTATACTATACATACTGTAACTATACGAACTGTATTATACTGTCCTTATACTGTTACTATACTATAAACTGTACTATCTAACTATACTGTATTATACTGACTATACTGTACTATACTATTACTGTACTATACTATACTTACTGTCTATACTATACTGTACTTTACATCACTGTACTTCTACGGTGCTATAACTGTACTATCTAATACTGTACTATACGATAACTGTCTTATACTGTACTATACTGTACTATACTATCTGTACTGCTATACTAAACCTCTTTTTTATTTTCAAACCGGATTTTGGAGTAGGATTTGTGAATGACTACATGTGTTCGGCTGATACTGATTAAAATATGGTCTCCCATCTCTTCGTTTCTTAGCACCTTTCAAACCGGCTCCTGCATGGAGATATTTGCCCAAGGTGAACTAATGAAAGATCAACTATTGGAATATCCAATTTTTCCATTCCATACTACTCCTACTATCATGAACATGCAAAGGGTCTAAATGAATTGATTTTTGTGGTAGCCGTTTCTCCTGCAATTCCGGATTTCCCTTATTATTATAAACCGTTGGCCACAACGTTTGTTATTTTTAAGATACATGAACCTCACAGGTGGCCATGACATCACAAAACACACACCTTCTAGTTTAAGAGCACCTGTCATTGCGGCAGCCCATATCAATCCATCAACCCCCCACACCCAACTGCTGTTTTTTGTATCCATCGTCCCTTCAGTGACAGTTTCGTATCTCTGCCATTGAACTAATTTACTGATTAGTGAAGAAATGTATGCCAATATAATGTCATTGGGATTAAAACCGACTGTGTTTTCAGGGCCATTTCATTTGCTTAGTTAATTTAAGAGTGGGAGCAATGATTCCTGGGTACTAAAAAAGCAGGGGTTTTGCAAAGCCCCTGATGCTAAGAGGAAAAAATTGAGACTTTTCAATCTTTAACCCTCAACTACATTTTGCCAAGGAGTTTTGCATGTTCCCCACGTGACTAGTGGTTTCTTCTAGTTACTAGGGGTTCCCCCCATATCATAAAACATGTTCTGGTTGTAGTGTAAGCAGGCGTACAGAAGCGCTTATTACTAGGGAGATATTGTCTTGTATAAAGGGGGAATGTTCAAGGAGAGAAAAAATTAATTCTCCCTCCTTTACAAAGGCACCTGGTACGCCTCCTTTGGAATATTCGGTGTAGTTATGGAATCCATATACAAAAGTGAGCATCTGACAATGGAGCAGTCTTCAGAAGGGCACCTAAATTATAATAGGACTGGAGGGCTTGACTATGCCAGGCGATTTAGACAAGTTTATAACTAAATTACTAAGGGATGGAGGGGCTGGACTATGCAGGCAGATTAGAAACAAGTTCTAAACTAAATTAAATAGGGAATGGAGGGGCATGACTATGCAGGCAGATTAGACAGTTATAAACTAAATTAATAAGGAATGGAGGGGCAATTACTTGCATCAGATTTAGACAAGTTATAACTAAATTAATAAGGTGAATGGAGAGGCGTGACTATGCAGGGCAGATTAGACACGTTATCCTAATTAATAAGGGGAATGGCAGGGGCTTACTATGTCAGGCAAGCTTAGAAAGTTATAAACTAAATTATAATGGGATGGAGGGGCTTTGACTATGCAGGCAATTAGACAATTTCTAACTAATTACATAAGGGGAATGGAGGTGCTTGACTATGCAGGCAATTAGACAGTTATAACTAATTAATAAGGTGAATGGTGCCTTGACTATGCAGGCAGATTAGACAAGTTAGGGGCCCTGTTTACATTGGAGGAGCGACGTTTGCGTGGGACAACATGATACCCTTATACACATATATTATGAGCCAACAATGAGCTAATGTTATTTACTGTTCTTCAACATTGCGAGTTAAAGGTTGGACTAGATGGACCCGATTCTTCATTTATTTAAATGAAACAGCTCCACCTTGTGCCCTAGAAAGCATAGGTGTTTTATCAGGGAGGATATTTATCCCTGATGTTTCTCGGTTTATCAATTGGTCCCATTGACAATCATATGAAAGTACAACCTACCACAAACCGTATTCTCACCACTTGCTAAACAATATAAAAAGCCGTGAAACGCACGCACACGGAATCGGCCTGCGATTTGATGTGCGATTTCGTGGCGTTTGTGCGAATGCATTTTTTTTCTATTAGAAAAACGCATTGGAATTGCGATTTAAAAATCGGAACGCCAACTCGTAATCGCAACTCCCACCCCAAAATTGCGTTTTCGGTGCGTTTGCCCGCGTTTTCATGATTCTGAGAAAAACGCAAGCGCAAACGGAAAAAAAAAAAATGCAAGCAGTGGTGGCCTAAGCCCCGTAGTCTCAGGCCTCCCGCACATTCTATCGAGTTCTGTCCTAATTCCCTTTAATCAGGAATTGAGCTCAGCCAGGGGGTTTGAATAAAGGTTCCTTTTTTATTTTCACACTGACTAAATTCCTGGAAATTGGTCCACAGGGTGGAATGAAAAGTTACACAGATTAGACCATCGCCCTGTCCTCTGTACGCATTGGCTTGTATTGGCAGGGAATCTCCCCTTAGATTGAACATAATAGGTTGAATCACTAAATACAATGAATGGACAGAAACAATAATCTCAAAAGCCCCTGTCCATTATTCACATCCGCGCCTTATTTTTCAGGGTTCTTTTTTCATTTAAGTATTCCAGTGTTATAAGTTTTAATTATAAATGATTAATACTGGAAAGGGAGCTTGGGTCTCTATCCAGGCCTCTATTAAAAAGCGCACACTTTGCCTTTAAATACCCCCAGGGTCTGTTTTCTAGCTGGCAGTCTATCCCAGACCTACAGCAGTATAAAGGGTGGTCCCTTCCTGCTTACAACATTGAACTGGACATCACCCCAGCACCCCTGGCTTGAGCATCCCACTATGTAGGCATCATCAGGTTGCATTCTATATACGCCCCCACCTCTGAACTTCTTTTATCTTTTTTTAATCAAAGCTAACAAACAAGCTGAAGAGAAATTGGTATTCAGTTTTAATTGAAGAACAGAGGTAAGAGCTTGTCTTACCCTCCGTCTTCTAATAAAACTGTCAGAGCCGGAATGAGGTAAGGAACTTACAAGTTTATTCATAAAAGTTCTTAATCATTTAAAATGATGGGCGCTAATATTGTGGTCCCAACCATCAGAATCTTATTTAACTTTGAAAAGCTAACTTCCTGATTGGTGGGGCTAAATTAGCACCATTTTAAAACGATAAGAACTTTTATTTGAATGAAAAATAACCCTGTAATTTGTCTGGATTAATACTGTAACAATTAGCCATGAAGAATGTAAGGTACTTACACGATCATCCCTCGCTCCTCCTCCGACGTACTCTGTCTTCTATGCCCCGAGTGTACTAATTCCGTATGGTGTACCTTCCCAGAGGACCCTCGAAAGATCATCATTTAAGTGTCTTAACCTTTGGTTCCCAGCTCCTTCCAAAGAATGGGAGGGTAGAGACAACTTAATCTAATCTTCGTTTGTTTTCAAACTGACTTCGAACTTCAGTAAAAAAGCTTCAAGTTGATAACTCGAAAACCACCCATTTGAATTCAATGGGAGAAATCGTTCAAAATACTGTAAATATTAGCAATGGAACTTACCTGTAAATGGCTCGGGACTGGGAATAGTCTGGGGAACAACGGACATATCAGCCAACACTCAATTTCCTTATGCATTTTCCAGCTTCCAAATTGAATGTTTTGAGGGTTCTGAAACCAACCCACATGCGGGGTTATGACGTTCAAGGGTTTACCGTAATCGAAACAACAGCATTCGAAAAAGTTATCCGTGCCCGAATTCTGGGATTCCAAGGTAATTCTAGGGTTTGGAGCGCTAAGAAAGTCTAGGTATATTGATCCAAATGTTTTTGATAATCATTTTTGGCCATGTGGCCGTATGTGCCTCAGCAGGGCCCTTCAACTAACAGATTATTGACTGTAAATAGTATATTATATTACAGTATAGTCCAATAACAGTATAAGTCTAGTAATATATAGTACAGTAATAGTACATTACACAGTACTATACGTAATAGTAATATATAAAGTACAGTATAGTATAGTTAGTATAGTACAGTATAGTACAGTATAGTATAGTACAGTAGCAGATAGTTACCATAGAGTCAGTAGTTAATAGTCTAGTATAGTCAGTATAGGTAAGTACAGTATGTACAGTATCTCCGTCCTAGCTCGGTTAGTCCCGTCTCGCTCCAGAGTATCGTCATGTCTCGTCCAGTCCCGTCTCGTCCACTCTTCTACTCTAGTCTCGCCACTACAGTACGTCTTCCCCAGGCCCTCTAAGTCCCGTCTCGTATCGCATAGTCAGTACTATCCCGTCCCGTATCGTCCAGTATAGTCTCGTCTCGTCTAGTCTAGTCTCGTCCATCCCGTCTCGTCATGCTTATAGTACAGTATAGTACATACAGTATAGTACAGATAGTATAGTATAGTCTCGTCTCTAACAGTATAGTTATAGTCTAGTCTTATCCCGTATCCGTCTGCTCGTATCTTCTCGTCCTTCCCGTCTTGCGTGCTCGCTCTCGTCTCGTCTCCGTCCCCGTCTCGTCCCGTCCCGTCTGTCCTGTATAGTCTATATACGTACAGTATAGATCTCAATACCGTAGAGTAATAGTATAGGATAGTACGGCTTATAGTACAGTACATTATAGTACAGTAAGTATAGTATGTACAGTATAGTATAGTATAGTAATAGTACAGTGAGTACAGTATAGTAATAGTAACATTACAGTTAGTGTACATACGTCATATTATAGTCAGTATGGTACAGTATAAGTATCCCGTACAGTATAGTCCAGTAGCAGTATAGTTAGCAT
This sequence comes from Hymenochirus boettgeri, assembly GCA_019447015.1. NCBI lineage: Eukaryota > Metazoa > Chordata > Amphibia > Anura > Pipidae > Hymenochirus > Hymenochirus boettgeri. Next base: position 30,034 of record JAACNH010002475.1, read on the forward strand.
AGATACAGTATAGTATAGGTAGCAGTATAGTCTAGTACAGATAGTACTTAGCAAGTATATACAAGTTATAGTAGCAGCATAGTATCGTACATTATATTATAGTCCAGAGAGTACGATCAGTATAGTATAGGAATAGTACAGTATATCATAGGTACAGTTAGTATCTACAGTCTATTCTCGTCTAGTATCGTCCACGTATCTTGCCCGTATCGTATCGTATCGTCTAGTCCTCGTATCGTCTCGTCTCTACCGCTCGTATCACAGTATATATCGTACAGTATAGTATGTACGTATAAGTACGTACAGTATATTACGTATAGTATAGTCATAGTATAGTATCGTACAGTAATTAAGTTAAGTATGTAGTAATTATAGTATATGTACTAGTATAGTACAGTACAGTACAGTATCTTATAGTTAAGTATAGTATACTACATTATAGTACAAGTACAGTATAGTACTGTTATAGTATATAGTAACAGTATAGTACAATAACAGTATAGTATAGTATAGTATAGTACTGTATTCCAGTACATATAGTACGTATAGTATAAGTATAGTACAGATAGTATATGTAATAGTATCGTACAGTATAGTACAGTAATAGTAATAGTACAGATACAGTATATTACAATCCTTATACGTATAGTAATATCTAGTACCTCATTAGTAACATACAGTAAGTCCAGTATAGTATAGTTAGTATCTACAGTATAGTATAGTATAGTATAGTAATAGGTACAGTACAGTATAGTCTGTCTATTATAGTATAATCAGTATGTACAGTATAGTACGTATAGTACCTGTATAGTATCGTACAGTATAGTAGTCTAGTATAGTAATAGTATAGTACAGTATATATAACGTAAAAATAGTACAAGTATATACAGTATCGTTAGTATAGTAAGTATAGATAGTACATTATAGTATAGTACAGTATAGTATACGTATACGTATACTCATAAGTACAGTACAAGTATAGTACAGTGCAAGTACATTAATAGTAATAGAGTAGAGTATAAGTACCAGTACGAGTATCGTACGTATAGTACTTATAGTATAGTATCAGAGTAAACAGTACAGTAGAGTCCGGATATTATAGTATAGGTCTAGTCAGTATAGTACTAGTACAGTATAGTAATACTCTAGATCAGTATAGAAAACGTATATATAGTCAGTATAGTATAGTACCGATAGTATAGGTATAGTACGTATAGTATAGTATAGTACAAGTATAGTATAGTCTAGTCAATCCAGTATCGAATAAGTACAGTATATATAGTATAGCTATAGTACATTCTCGTATAGTATAGTACAGTATATTACACGTATAGTACAAGCAGTCTAGTCTCAGTATAGCTAGTATAGATCCGTATAGTACATCAGATGTCAGTATAGTATAGTATAGGTAGTACAGTATAGTCATACATTCTTATAGTTACGTATAGTATCAGTATAGTCAAGTCTGTCATCGCCAGTATCGTACTATTATAGGTAAGCAGTCCATAAATAGTATAGTAACAGGATAGTATAGTCCCTTATAGCATAGTCTCTCTAGTAAATATTAAAGTATATAATCGTAACGTATAATAACAGTACCGTAATAGTACGACAGTACATTCTAGTATATAACGTACAGTATACATAGTACAGTCTAGTATAGTACCGTACTACAGTACAGTTAAGTACAGTTAGTAAGCATAGTAATACGGTACAGTATAGTATAGTACAGTATCGTACAGTACAGTATAGTATAGAATAGTATAATAGCAATAGTACAGTTAGTATAGTACAGTATTACAGTATAGTATAATACATAATAGTACCGCAAGTATAGTATAGTATAAGTACATAGTATAGTAACTAAGTACACATAGTATAGTACATATAGTATAGTACAGTATAGTATAGGACAGTAATTATAGTACAGTACAGTATCTATAGTACAGTATATTAAGTACCGTCTAGTTAGTACAAGTAATATTATAGTAATATACAGTTAATCCTCCAGTATAGTACAGTATAGTACGTATATTATTTGCGGTTGAATAAAGACATACGTCCTCCATTCCCACCCATCTAGCAATATCTCATTTCCCTGCCTACTGTTGATCCAGGAATGGGAACAAAAAACACCAAATTTTGATGGGGAAATGGCAATCGTAAATTTTCCTGGATCAACTCTACTTTATGTTCAATCCCGTAACTTGTAACATTCCTATTCCTTGTTTGTGTAGAAACTCATCCAGCTTTTTTATAACTGACCACTGAACCTCGCCATAACCAACGTCCACAGGAAGACAGTTTCCATAGCTTAACCGATTCTCACAGTGACAAACCCTTTCCCAACTCGACTTTTGTATCAATCCCATTAACTTGCAACATTCCTTGTTAAAGGTAGAAACTCAATCCAGCTTTTTATTAAACTGACCAATGCACCTGCATAACAACGTCCACTGGAAACAGTTCCATATCTTAAACCGTCTCACCGTGACAAAACCCCTTTGCCAACCTACTTTATGTATCAATACCAGTTAACTTGTAACATTCCTTTTTGCAGAAACTCATCCAGCTTTTTTATAAACTGGATCAATGAACCTGCCATAACCACGTCCATGGAAGACCAGTTTTCCATGCTTACCGTTCCTCACTCACAGTGCAAAACCCTTTCCAACGCGACTTTTATTTATCATACCAGTAACTTGCAACATATCCTTGTTGGGTAGAACTCATCCATCTTTTTATTAAACTGACCAATGAACCGGCCATAACCACGTCCTCCTGGAAGACCGTTCCATAGCTTAACCGTCTCACAGTGACAACCCTTTCCCAACTCTCTCCTTTATGTATCAATCCCGTAACTTGCCACATTCCTTGTTGTAGAAACACTCATCCAGCTTTTTTATTAAACTGACCAATGAACCTGCCATAACACGTCCACTGGAAACAGTTCCATATGTCCTAACCGTTCTCACAGGACACACCCTTTCCCAACTCGACTTTATGTTATCATAATACCATAACTTTAACATTCCTTTTTTTGGTTAGAAACTCCTACAATAGCTTTTTATTAAACTGTACCAATGACCCTGCCATAAACACGTCCACTTGAAAGACAGTTCCATAGTTTTATTAAACAAATTACCTTTCTCACAGTGACAAACCCTTTTCCCAACTCTACTGCTGTATCACTACCAGTACTGCAACATTCCTTGTTTGTAGAACTCATCCAGCTTTTTTATTAACTGACCCATGAACCTGCCAAACCACGTCCACTGAAGGTAAAAAGTTCCATCGCTTTAAATACAAAAAAAACCGTTCTCTCTCACATTGACAACCCGTTCCCAAATCTAATTTATTGTATCAATCCATCCCAGTAAACTGCAACATTCCTTGTTTGTAGACTCAACCCAGCTTTTTAAAACTGACCAATGGAACCTGCATAACACGTCCACTGGAGACATTCCATACGTTAACCGTTCTCACAGTGACAAACCCTTCCAACCTACTTTATGTAGCAATACTACCCAGTAACTTGTAACTTTCCTTGTTTTGTAGACACTCTACAGCTTTTTTATTAACTGACCAATGACCTGCCTAACAACTTCCACTGGAAGACAGTTTCCATAGCTTACCTTTCTCACATTGACAACCCTTTCCCAACTCTACTTTTGTATCAATACCAAGTAAAACTTGTAACATTCACGTGTTTGTAGAAAACTCATACAGCTTTTTATTAAACTGAACCACTGATACCTGCCGCATGATAACAACTCCACTGGAAGACAAGTTTCCATAGCTTTTACGTTCGCACATTACGAACCCTGTCCCAACTCTACTTTATGTATCCAATCCCTAACTTGTAACCTTCCTTTTTTTGTAGAAACTTCATCCAGCCTGTTTATAAACTGACCAATGAACCTGCCATAACAACTTCCACTGGAAGACATTCCATAGCTTTAACGTTCTCGTCTCGCTCACAGTGACAAACCCTTTCCCAACTCTACTTTATGTATCAATCCAGTAACCTTGTACCATTCCTTGTTTGTAGAAACTCATCCACTTTTTTAAACGGACCAATGAACTGCCATACAACGTCCACTGGAAGCATTTCCATAGCGTTTACCGTTCTCACAGTTTTTTGACAAACCCTTTGCCAACTCTACTTTATGTATCAAATTCCCATACTTGTAAACTTCCTTGATTTGTAGAAACTCAGCCAGCTTTCTTAAATTAAACTGACCAATGAACCTGCCATCACCATGTCCACTGGAATCAGTTCCATGCTTTACCGTTCCACAGTGACAAACCCTTTTTCCCCACTCTAACTTTTTAATATCACTACCATACCTTGTAACATTCCTTGTTTGTAGAAACTCATCCAGCTTTTTTATAAACGACCAATGAACCAGCCTAACAACGTCCACTGGAAGACAGTTTCCATAGCTTTATTACCGTCTCACAGTGACAAAACCCTTGCCCAACTCTACTACATGTATCATATCAGTACCTTGTAACATTCCCTGGTTGTAATACCATCATGCTTTTTATTAAATAACTGCCCAATAACCTGCCATAACAACTCCACTGAAGACGTTCCATAGCTTATTAACCGATTCTCACAGTGGACAAACCCCTATTCCCTACTCTACTTTATGTATCAATACAGTAACCTTGTAACTTCCTTGCTTGTAGAAACTCATCCAGCTTTTTATTGAAAACTGACAAGGAACCCTTCCATAACACCGTACACTGGAAGCAGTTCCATAGCTTCAAATTACCGTTCTCACAGTGACCCAACCCTTTCCCAACTCATACTTTAATGTATCAATATACCAGTACACTTGAACATTCCTATGCTTGTAAACCTCAATCCAGCTTTTTATTAAACTGAACCAATGAACCTGCCATAACAACGGTCCCCCTGGAAGACAGTTCCATAGCTTTATTAAATTAAACCGATTCTCCACGTGACAAACCTTTCCTTCCCCCAACTCTACTTTATGTATCAATATACCAGTCACTTGTAACATTCCTTGTTTGAGAAACCATGGGGCAGCTTTTTATTAAACTGCCATGAACCTCCATAAATAACAACGTCCACGAGACAGTTTCCAGATCTTTACCCGTTCCTTCTCACAGTGGACAAAAACCCTTGGTCCCGAACTCTACTTTAATGTATCAATCCAGTAACTTGTAACATCCTTGCGTGTAGAAACATCCTCCACTTTTTATGTTAAACGACCAATGAACCTGCATCAAAACGATGGCACTGGAATACAGTTCATAGGCTTTAAATACCGTTCTCACAGTGAAAACCCTTTCCACACTTGAAGCTAAACCTTTTAATCTTCAGTCTTAAGGGATGTCCAACGTGTCCTCTGACCATGTTTACTTGGTGAACCATGCCCCAGATCGTTTATTGTATGGCCACGTTAATGTCTTTATACACATTAATCCTATCCCCACGCAAGCGCCTTTTTCTCCAGCGTACAATAATTGTAACTTTTCCAGTCCTCTTCATATTCACGCTAATCCCCATCCCTTATTAATTTATTGCCCTCTCTGAACCCTTTCCATTTCCAAGTGTCTTTTGTACACATGATTCAAAATGTCACTGCATATTTTCCAAATGAGGCCTTACCCCTGCTTTTGTCAGACTGGATAATTACATTTTCCTCCTTGAAATCCATACCTCTCTTTATACAAGACAATACCATGCTGGCTCTGGCCTGTTGCCCCCGGGCCTGGCACGCCTTGCTAATTAAGTTTTGATTATCCACCAAAACTCCAAGACCCTTTCCACCAGGGATTCCTATACACAGAGCCAGTTATAGTAATAAGCAAGCACAAGGGTTTTAAGTCCAAAATGCATACACCTTCCATTTATCAACATTGAAGCTCATCTGACACTGTACTTGGCATCCCCATGTGACAATCATCTAGACCAATGAATAACTGGACACTGTTCTATTTCTTCTGAGTTATCATTATGGCGAGATCAATTCACTCCAATTTTTGCCCCATAAGAACTCTGGTTACTCCTGGAGTATCTGGTTCTGTGAACCAATTAATGACGAATTGATACCTCCTCATCACTTCTTCCACACCCCTTTTCAATTGCCCACATTCATATCCCTTTAAAATTTGACGTACGATTTCAATAAATGTTTGTAGTTAAAATCTATATAATTACTAATAATAATAGATAATAATAATATATAGATCTCTTAAATTCAGGTGCAATTAACAAAGAGATTGGAGCCTCAGAAACCAAAACATTGACCATCAATGACCTAGTCTAGCCAGATCCACCTATAACCACACCAATCTTTGCCACGCCTAGCATGGATTTATTACTGGTCTTTGAACTCTTCTGACTTCTGCGCTACCCTTACCCCGGCTGTACGTAATCCATCAAACTCCTCCCTTCACCCCCAAATTGGTGTGATCCTATTCGGTGCGAACGTTGGTGGTTAACGTAGCAAAACAGAATTTGGTGGAATGTATGGAAAATGAACAGAAATTCCGATTCCCAATGAAAAATTTTGAAGTTTGATGTGCTAGTGTAATGATCTGTTATACGTCTCAAAAATACCAATGACTCCCTTTGCCTTTTTTGTGTGGAAAGTTTTTTGTGAAGTTTAAGTACATAAATCCTATGTTCTTCCAGAAATACCTGCGAGGGGTGATGTATGTACCTGCCCCTGTGCCCAATTATCTAATCTCTAGAAATGATTTGTGGATGAGCATATCCTAATTGCTTAGAAAGTCAAGGTCCTAACATAAATCTAGGTCGTACGAACAAACGCTTGGGGCAATGGTTCCCTGAATTAGCACCACCCACTCACATATAACGAGGTTGAATAAATACACCGATATTTATGGATGGACATTTCATTGGACAGCAATGTATTAGATCATTTTCATTTCCCTGTATATAACCCCAAGACCGTGATCACTGCGTCACTGGTACATTGAGGCCCCCGTCCTGAATTCGTTGCTTTCCTGTGATGCTTTCATAGATCTTTACAAAGTCTCGCACTATAGAAGCCGCCTGGAGGCGATCGGGAAGTGCGCTGCCCCCAGACATGAGTTTCAACGACGTGACAGACGTCAGTGGAAATTACCTCGTTCCAGGGATCCAGGGAGCCATGTAATGGTCCAGTCTCGGGGTGTTGGCTTTGTTAGTAGAGGATATTTTGTCTTAAGTGAATGTCCCTTTAAATTATCAATACCATCTGTCCCTATGACTAGAATATTAAGGGACCTGCAGACAATACATAGGGACAGATTCACATCCCCAGGTCTACAGAATGATAACTACTGTATGCAGCTGTGATCACATGGAATTTAACAAAAAGGAGTCTTTACACAACAGTGGAGGGACCTAAACACTGATGGCAGTTTTACAGGGGGAGGGGCAAGGGATCTTTAAACACAAGCAGTGGGAGGGACTAGAAACACTCTAATGGCAAGTTTACAGGGGGAGGGCAGGGAGCTCTTTTTAACACAAGCAGTGGGGAGGGACTAGAACACTTCTTATGGCGAGTTTACAGGGGGAGGACAGGGAATCTTGAACACAAAGCAGTGGGAGAGGGACTAAAACACACTGATGACGTTTTACAAGGGGAGGGACGGTAGTCCTTTAAACACAAGCATGGGAGGGACTAGCAACACCTCTGATGGCAGTTTACAGTGGGGAGGGAACAGGTGAGTCTTTTAACCACAAGCATGGGAAGGACTAGACCCTGTATGGCAGTTTACAGGGGGCGTGGACAGGGAGTCTTTAACAACAAGTCAGTGGGAGGGACTATAACACTCTGAATGGCAGTTTACAGGGGGAGGACAGGGAATCTTTAACACAAGCAGTGGGAGGGACTAGAACTGATTGGCGTTTACAGGGTAGGGACGGGAGTCTTTAACACAAGCATAGGGAAGGACTAAGAACACTCTGATGACAGTTTTACAAGGGGGAGGGACAGGAATCTTTACACAGGGACAGTGGTAGGGACAGAACACGTGCAGTTTACAGGGGGAGGGACAGGGAGTCTTAACACAGCAGTGGGAGGGACTGAACCTCGATGGCATTTACCAAGGGGGAGGGACAGGGATTCTTCCACACAAGCAGTGGAGGGACTAGAACACTCTGATGGCAGTTTCAGGGGGGGGCACAGGTAGTCTGTAAACACAAGCAGTGGGAGGGACATAGACACTCTGATGGCACGTTTACAAGGGGGAGGGACAGTGGTAGTCCTTTAACACAACAGTGGGAGGGACAGACACACTCTGATGGCAGTTTACAAGGGGGAGAGACAGGGATCTTTTAAACACAATCATTGGGAGGGACTGAAACACTCTGATGGCATTTAACATGGGGATGGACAGGGAGTCCTTACACAAGCGTGGGAGGGACTAGAACACTCTGATGGCATTTTAAAGGGGGAGGTACGGGAAGTCTTAACACAAGCAGTGGGAGGGACTAGAACACTCCTGATGGCAGTTTACAGGGGATGGGACAGGAGTCTTAAACACAAGCAGTGGGAGGGACTAGAACACGCTGATGGCCGTTTACAGGGGGAGGGCCAGGGAATCTTAACACAACACAGGGGGAGACTGAACACTGATGGCAGTTTTCAGGGGGAGGGACAGGGCAGTCTTTAAAACACAAGCAGGGGGAGGGACTAGAAAACCCTGATGACAGTTTAGGAGGGGAGGGGCAGGGTCTTTAACCACACAAGCAGCGTGGGAGGGACTAGAAACCCTCTGATGCCAGTTTACAGGGGGAGGGACAGGGAGTCTTTATACAAGCATTGGGAGGGACTAGAACACTCTGCAGCAGTTTACAGGGGGAGGGACAGGGAATTTTAACACAAGCAGGGGAGGGACTAGAACACTGATGCATTTTACAGGTGGATGGACGGGATTCTTTAACAGAACACTCTGAGAAAGTTACAAGGGGAAAGGGGCAGGGTCTTAACACAAAGCATTGGGAATGGACTCTGTGGAATATTACAGTGGGCAGGTCGGGAGGCTTTAACACAAGCAGTGGGATGGACAGAACAAACACTGAGGCAGTTTACAGGGGGAGGGTCAGGGAGTCTTTAACACAAGAGTGGGGGATTAGAACACTCTTATGGCAGTTTAACAGGGGAGGGGCAGGGAGTCTTAAAACACCAAGCAGGGGGAGGGACTAGAACACTGATGGCAGTTTTCAAAGGGGGAGGGAAGGGAGTCTTAACACAAGGGGGAGGGGACTAGAACACTGATGACAGTTTAGAGGGGGGGAGGGGCAAGGAGTCTTTAAAGACCCTCTGATGGTCAGTTTGTACAGTGGGATGGTGACATGGAGTCCTTTAACACAGCAGTGGGAGGGACTAGAACACTCCTCTGATTGCAGTTTACAGGTGGGAGGGACGTGA
>JAACNH010002476.1:0-38361 GCA_019447015.1 Hymenochirus boettgeri
ATGCTATACTGTACTATACTATACATTGTACTGTACTATGCTATACTGTACTTTACTATACTATACAATAGACCACTGTACATACTATACATTGTACTATACTGTACTATACGATACTACAATGTACAATACTGTACTAAACTATAGAGTATATTATATACTGTACTGTATTATGCTATACTGTACTTTACTATACTGTACAATAGACCACTGTACTGTACAACACTATACTATCTACAGAACTATACACCACTGTACTATACTGTACAATACGATACTACAATGTACAATTCTGTACTAAACTATAGAGTATATTATATACTGTACTGTATTATGCTATACTGTACTTTACTATACTGTACAATAGACCACTGTACTGTACAACACTGTACTATCTACAGAACTATACACCACTGTACTATACTGTACTATACGATACTACAATGTACAATTCTGTACTAGTATTTTACTATACTGTACAATACACCACGGTACTGTACAATACTGTACTATACAATACTATACTGTACTGAAATATACCATACTCTACAATACTATACTATACACTACAGAACAATACTGTACTATACAATACTATACTGTACTGAAATATACCATACTCTACAATACTATACTATACACTACAGAACAATACTGTACTATACAATACTATACTGTACTATACAATACTATTCTGTACAATGCAATACTATACTGTACAATACTGTACTATACAATACTATTCTGTACAATACTATACTGTACAATACTGTACTGTACAATACTGTACTATACAATACTATTCTGTACAATACTGTACTATACAATACTATACTGTACAATACTGTACTATACTATACAATACTGTACTATACAGTACTATACTGTACAATACTATACTGTACAATACTGTACTATACAATACTATTCTGTACAATACTGTACTATACAATACTATTCTGTACAATACTGTACTATACAATACTATTCTGTACAATACTATACTGTACAATACTGTACTATACAATACTGTTCTATACAATACTATTCTGTACAATACTGTACTATACAATACTATTCTGTACAATACTGTACTATACAATACTATACTGTACAATACTGTACTATACAATACTGTTCTGTACAATACTATACTGTACAATACTGTTCTATACAATACTATATTGTACTATACAATACTATACACAATTGTACTATACTGTACAATACTATACACCACTGTACTATACTGTACAATACTGTGCAATACTATACTGTACTATACAATACTACTGTACTATACACGACTGTACTTAAATATACTGTACAATGCTATACACTACTGTGCTATATTTTACTGAAATATACTATTCTGTACTATACAAGACTATACTGTACTATAATATGCAATACTGAAATATACTGTACACTACTGTACTGTTCAATACTATACTGTACAATCTGTACACTACTGTGCTATACTATAAAATACTATACTAATATAATATTATGCAATACTGTACTATACAGTACAATACCACGGTACTGTATGATACAATACTATCCTGTACAATCCTACACAATACTATACTGTGTACTATACTAATATAATACTATACAATACTGTACTAGACTGTACAATCCTACACAATAATATACTGTACTATACTAATATAATACTATACTATAATATATGGTTCATTACTACACACAACTGTGCTGCACTATACTATATTGTACAACACTACACATTACTGAACTGTTCACTATACTACACTATACAATATTATATTGTATTGTATTACTAGTGAAATATTTCCACAATGGCACTAATATTTGCACAATTGGCACTATGAAGTCACACCAGTGTGCCCTGACACACCCTTTGAGAAACCCTGCTATACTCTATTGTACTATATTGTACTATAATGTACTGTTAAATACTATACTGTACTATACAATACTACTAATTTGCAGTACTGGTGCCTTGAGGCCATCAGAAAGTGCAAGGTTTGTCAGCCAGGACACAGAAATGTTAATTCTTTGTGGACAGGTGTAAAACTGATCATATATACAGTGACAGAGGCCAGAAAGTAACACAAATCAATTAATCCCTTTATTACAGTTACTGCTGACAGTACTACCCACTGACCTTACACACAGTAACAATCTATAATGGGACAGAAAGGAACAAGGATTTATATGGTAATATTGTTTATACTATAATGAGGGTTATACCTGTAACATATCAATTAACCCTTTATTACATCTACTGTCCACAGTACTGACCACTGACCTTACACACAGTAACTATGTATACAGGGACAGAAAGGAACAAGGATTTATATGGTAATATTGTTTATACTATAATGAGGTTTGCAACAAAAGGATAGAATAATAAAATAAATTAAAGAAAATCTACAGAAAACTAACCAGAAGATGGTGCCACTGAGTCTATTTAGTGTTAAAAAGCTTTGGTAACCCCATCACTACTGAACTGAGCGTCACTGACACTGCAGTCTGCATGACATTTCAGGTCCTGTTGTGATGGTGCGTTTAGTAAAATTCAGTTTAAATAAAAGTTTAAACGTGAATTCCACTCGTTAATCTACACACTGGGATATATAGAGAGCAGGTTCCAGTCATTCTACCTCTATATTCAGTATTTATTTTAAAGAAACTGCGAAGACAAAATACCGTTCTATATAAAAGGTTGATATCCAAGTTTTTCCAGTCGTAAAATACCGATTGTTACAACCACCATGTATTATACACCCCAGATAAAAAACATACCGTGGCAATCTAATTTACTGTACTATACTGAACTATACTGTACTGTACTGTACTATACTGTACTATACTGAACTATACTATACTGTACTGTACTGTACTATACTATACTGTACTGTACTGTACTATACTGTACTGTACTGTACTGTACTGTACTGTACTGTACTGTACTATACTGAACTATACTATACTATACTGTACTGTACTATACTGTACTATACTGTACTGTACTGTACTATACTGTACTATACTGTACTATACTATACTGTACTATACTATACTGTACTGTACTTTACTGTACTGTACTATACTGTACTTTACTGTACTATATTTTACTTTACTGTACTATACTGTACTATCCTGTACTGTACTACACTCTACTGTACTATACTGTATTATACTGTACTGAGTAATACTGTACTATACTGTACTCTACTGTACTATATTTTACTTTACTGTACTATACTGTACTATCCTGTACTGTACTACACTATACTATTCTTTACTGTACTATACTGTACTTTACTGTACTTTACTGTACTATAATGTACTGTACTCTACTGTACTCTACTGTACTTTACTGTACTTTACTGTACTGTACTCTACTGTACTATACTGTACTTTACTGTACTTTACTATACTGTACATTACTGTACTAGCCTGTAACTGTACTGTACTGTATTTTTTTGTACTATACTGTACTTTACTATACTTTACTGTACTGTACTTTACTGTACTGTACTTTACTGTACTGTATTTTACTGTACTTTACTGTACTGTACTATTCTGTACTTTACTGTACTATATTGTACTTTACTGTACTGTACTGTATTATACTGTACTTTACTGTACTTTACTGTACTGTACTTTACTGTACTGTACTGTACTATACTGTACTGCACTTTACTGTACTATACTTTACTGTACTATAGTATACTTTACGATACTGTATTATACTTTACTGTACTGTACTTTACTGTACTGTTCTGTACTGTACTTTACTGTACTATACTGTACTATACTTTACTGTACTATACTGTACTATACTGTACTTTACTATACTGCACTGTACTATACTGTACTTTACTGTACTATACTTTACTGGACTATCATGTACTGTACTATACTGTACTGCCCTGTACTGTACTATACTGTACTTTACTGTACTGTACTATACTGTACTATACTGTACTGTACTATACTGCACTGTACTATACTGTACTTTACTGTACTATACTGTACTGTACAATCCTGTACTATACTTTACTGTACTATACTGTACTTTACTATACTATACTGTACTATACTGTACTGTACTTTACTGTACGTTACTGTACAATCCTGTACTATACTGTACTGTACTATACTGTACTTCACAATACTGTACTATACTGTACTATACTATACTGTACTATACTTTACTGTACTATACTGTACTGTACTACCCTGTACTGTACTATACTGTACATTACTGTACTGTACTATACTTTACTGTTCTATACTGTACTGTACTATACTGTACAATACTGTACTGTACTTTACTGTACTATCCTGTACTGTACTATACTGTACTATACTGTACTTTACTGTATTATACGGTACTTTACTGTACTATACTGTACTTTACTATACTGTACTAAACTTTACTGTACTGTACTTTACTGTACTATACTGTACTGTACTAGACTGTACTTTACTGTACTATACTGTACTGTATTTTACTGTACTATACTATACTGCACTTTACTGTACTTTGCTGTACTATCTATACTGTACAATCCTGTACTGTACAATCCTGTACTATACTGTACTGTACTATACTGTACTATACTTTACTGTACTATACTACCCTGTACTGTACTATACTGTACATTACTGTACTGTACATTACTGAACTGTACATTACTGTACTGTACTGTACTATCCTGTACTGTACTATACTGTACTGTACTATACTGTGCTATACTGTGCTATACTGTACTTAACTATACTGTACTGTACTTTACTATACTGTACTAAACTTTACTGTACTGTACTATACTGTACTTTACTGTACTATACTATGTACTGTACATATACTGTACTGTACTTTACTTGTACTGTACTGTTCTTACTGTAACTATACTGTTTTACTGCACTTTACTGTACTTTGGCTTGTACTTACTATCTATACTGTACAATCTGTACTATTTACTGTACTGTACTTATACTTTACTGTACTTCTTAACAATACTGACTATCATGTACTGTACTATACTATACTTTACTATACTGTCTATACTTTACTTATGTCCTATACTTATGACCTACTGTACTGTACTACCCTGTACTGTACTATTCTGTACTTTACTATACTATACTTTACTGTTCTATACTGTACTGTACTATACTGTACTTTACTATACTGTACTATCCTGTACTGTACTCTACATGTACGTATTACTGTACTTACTGTACTGTACATTACTGTATATCCTGACTGTACTTTACTGTATTATACTATACTGTACTATACTGTACTGTACTGTACTATATTGTACTGTACTTTACGGTACTATAATTTACTGTACTGTACTATATTGTACTTTACTGTACTGTACTGTACTATACTGTTCTGTACTACTGTACTGTACTATACTGTAATAATATAACTGTACTTACTGTACGGTACTATACTGTACTTTACTGTATTATAATGTACTGTACTATACTGTACTTTACTATACTATACTGTACTGTATTATACTGTAACTACCTTACTGTACTGTACTATACTGTAACTACTTTACTGTACTGTACTATACTGTAACTACTTTATTGTACTGTACTATACTGTGCTTTACTGTACTGTACTTTACTCTACTGTATTATACTGTACTATACTGTACTTTACTGTACTATCCTGTACTGTACTTGTACGTGAATATATTGTACTTGTACTTCGTTACTTACTTACGTGTACTATACTGTCTGTACTGTACTGTACTGTACTGTATTATACTGTACTATCCTGAAACTGTACTGTACTTTACTGTACTGTACTTTACTCTACTGTATTATACTATACTATACTGTACTTTACTGTACTATCCTGTACTGTACTTTACTGTACTGTACTTCCCTGTACGTACTTTACTGTACTATATTGTACTTTACTGTACTGTACTTACTGTACTATACTGTTCTGTACTGACTTACTGCTGTACTATTACCTGTATGTACTTTACTGTACTATCTACTATGTACTGTACTACCCTGTACTGTACTTTACTGTACTATATTGTACTTTACTGTACTGTACTTACTGTACTATATTGTACTGTACTGTACTTTACTGTTCTGTACTTTACTGTACTCTACTGTTCTGTACTGTACTTTACTGTACTATACTGTATTATACTGTACTATCCTGTACTGTACTGCACTCTACTGTACTATACTGTATTATACTGTACTGAGTAATACTGTACTATACGTACGTCTTACGTATTATTTTACTTACTGGATGTTACTATACTGTACTATCCTGTACTGTACTATACTGTACTGTACTATATATCTTACTGTACTGTACTGATTCTGTACTATACTGATCTTTAATGTACTTATATGTACTGACTCTACTGTACTTACTGGACTGTACTATACTTACTTTACTGCATATACTTTACTATACTGTAATTTACTGTACTATAATGTACTGTTACTCTACTGTACTATCCTGTACTGTACTATACTGTACTGTACTATACTATTCTTTACTGTACTGTACTATTCTGTACTATACTGTACTTTACTGTACTATACTTTACTATACTGTACTTTTCTGTACTATAATGTACTGTACTCTACTGTACTTTACTGTACTGTACTATACTGTACTTCACTGTACTGTACTCTACTGTACTCTACTGTACTTTACTGTACTGTACTATACTGTACTTCACTGTACTGTACTCTACTGTACTAGCCTGTAACTGTACTGTACTGTATTTTTTTGTACTATACTGTACTTTACTGTACTATATTGTACTTTACTGTACTGTACTGTATTATACTGTACTGTACTATACTTAATACTTATTTACTGTACTTTTCTGTACTTTTATAACTGTACTTTAGTACTGTATATAACTATACTGTACTATACTATACGTACTGAACTTACTTACTATACTACTGTACATAGATACTTTACGATACTATTATACTTTACCCTGTACTTTACTGTAATGTTCTGTACTACTTTACTGTACTTTACGTACTATACTTACTATACTTTACGTACTATACTGTACTTTACTGTACTTATGTTACCATGTACTATACTGTTACTATACTGTACTGTACATATGTATTACTTTACTTACTGCACTACGTACTAGTACTGTACTTTACTGTACTATTACTTTACTGTACTATCATGTACCTGTACATATACTGTACTGCCCTGTACTGTAAGTACTGACTTTATGACTATAATGTACTTACTTTACTGTACTATACTGTACTGTACTATACTGCACTGACTATTTACTGTACTTACTATACTGTACTATACTATACTGTACTGTACTGATAATGTACTTTACTGTACTGACAATCCTGATATATACTTTACTCTACTATACTGTTACTTTACTATACTTACTGTACTTTACTGTACTTTACTGGTCCAATCCTGTACTAGTACGGTAATGTACTGACTATACTGTACTTCACAATACTGTACTATACTATTACTGTGCTATACTTCTGTACTATATGTACTGTACTACCGGTACTGTACTTTACTGTACTATAATATGTACTTTTACTGTCTATACTGTAACTTGTAATTATGTACTATCCTGTACTGTACTTTATGTTACTATACGGTACTTACTGTACTATACTGTACTTTACTATTACTGTACTAATACTTTACTTACTGTACTATACGGTACTTTACTGTACTATCCTGTTACTGTACTTACTGTACATTACTGTACTATACTGTAATATAGCTATACGTACTTTACTGTACTATACTGTACTTACTATACTGTCAAATTACTGTTTACTTTACTATACTGTTTTTTGTACTTTACTGTAGCTATACGTACTTACTATACTGTACAAAAATTTATTGTACTGTACGATACTGTACTTTACTGTACTATACTGTACTGTATCATACGATACTATACATGTACTATACTGTTAAGATACTGTACTATACGTACGTACTGTACTAACGGTACTTTATGTACTATACTGTACTACTATAATGTACAAAATTTACTGTACTATATTACTGTACTTACTGTACTATACTGTACTTGTTACTGTTACTATACTTACTGCACTTTACTGTACTTGCTGTACAATTACTGTACTGTAAATCCTGTACTGTACAATCTGTACTATACTGTACAGATATGTACTGTACTAACTGTACTATACTTTACTGTACTATACTACCCTGTATGTACTATACTGTACATTACTGTACTGTACATTATGTACTGTAATGTACTATCTGTACTATCCTGTACTGTTTAACTATACTGTACTGTACTTACTTTACTGTTACTATAACTGTACTTGTACTATACTGGTACATACTGTATATCTGTAACTGTACTGTACGTGTATTTTTTTGTACTATACTGTGACTTTACTATACTGTACTGGACTTTACTGTACTGTACTATTACTGTACTATACTTTACTATACTGTACTTTACCTGTACTGTATACTGTACATGATACTATACTGTGTTTTTTAATCTTTACGTACTGTACTGACTATACTGTCTGCACTTTACTGTACTAACTTTACGTACTATAGATACTTTACGATTACGGTATTATACTTTACTGTACTGTACTTTTTACTGTACTGTTCTGTACTGTACTTTACTGTACTGTATTATACTGTACTTTACTGTACTATACTGTACTGTACTATACTTTACTGTACTATACTGTACTGTATTATACTGTACTTTACTATACTTACTGTACTATACTGTACTATACTTTACTGTACTATACTGTACTGTACTATACTTTACTGTACTATACTGTACTGTATTATACTGTACTTTACTATACTTTACTGTACTATACTGTACTATACTGTACTTTACTTAACTGCCACTGTACTATACTGTACTTACTGTTACTATACTTTACTGTACTATTCATGTTACTGTACTAACTGTACTGCCCTGTCACTGTACTATACTGTACTTTACGTATATACTGTACTTTACTGTACGTACAATCCTTACTATACTTTACTGTACTGTACTGTAATTACTATACTATACTGTTATTTTACTGTACTTACTGGTACAATCCTGTGCTATACGTACTGACTATACTGTACTTCACAATACTTACTATACTGTACTATACTACTGTTCTATACTGTACTGTTAAATACTGTACTTTACGTACTATACGGTACTTTACTGTACTATACTTGTTTTACTTCTATACTGTACTAAACTTTACTTACTTTACTTACGTACTTACTGTTACTCTACTTAACTGTACTTTGGTGTTAACAATTTCTGTACTGTACAATACTGTACTATAACTTGTACTGTACGTATAACTTTACTGACTATACTACCCTGTCTGTACCTATACTGTACTGTTACTTATGACTGTGCTATACTGTACTATGACTGGTTACTTAACTATACTGTACTGTCTGTTACTATAACTGTAAACATTTACTGTATGTACATCTCTGATAACTTTACTGTACTATACTAGAATGTACTTACTGTAACTATGTTACGTATTTACTGTACTATTTACTGTATTTACGTTACTATACTAGACTGTACTTGTACTGTACTATACTGTACGTATTTTTACTGTACTATGAATGTAATCTTACTGTATTTACTAGACTGTACTTACTGTACTATACTGTACTGTATTTTACTGACTATAACTGTACTGCACTTATGCTTAATTTGCTTGTACATCGATACGGTACAATCTGTACTGTACAATCCTGTACTTAACTGTACGACTATACTTTACTGGACTTAACAATTACGGTATATACTGTGACTATCTATATACTTTACTATACTGTCCGTATACTTTACTGTACTATGACTGTCCTGTACTACCCTGTACTGTACTATTCTGTTACTTTACTGTACTATACTTTACGTACTATACCTGTACGTTACTGTACTTACCATTACTTACGTTAATGTTCTATACGTAGCTGAGAGTATAATGTACGATTACTGTATACTGGTACTTTACTGTACTATCTCGTTACGCTACTCTTCCTGTACTTACTGTACTATACGTACTGACTATACTTTACTGTACTGTACTATTACGTACATCCTGTACTGTACTGTAACTTTACTGTATTTTACGTATTACTGTACTTATGTACTGGATACTGTACTATACATACTTGTCTTAATATATTATGTACTAATAATGTTACTTACAGTACTTAGTATTTCTAAATGTGATGTACTACTGTACACTAACTATAATTGTACTTTTAATGTACTATTTACTGTACTTATACTTATGTACTACTCCTGTACTGTACTGTTCTATAATGTACTGTATTGTGTTTCCTAGGCCCTTATTACCACAGCAAAAATTGCAATTTCAATCGTCAATTTATGATCGTGGTAACTACAATCACGGTGCAATGTTCGTTGTTCTACACAATACATTGCTTGTAAGTCTGCTACCGTATGGTATTGTAAATCCACTGATTGTAAATCTCACTTCTGCGGCCATACGTAATGATAACCCGCGGTACTGGAACATTGCAGGTTATTAAAATATAAGTTAAAGGTAATTGGTAAACCTACAGTATTAGAAAGATCTGATTAAAAGGGCTGCGATTATTAATTTACACTCACGGTCGTACATTTACCACTGTGGTATGAATGGGAGCGATACTGTGTGCTAGTTCTATAGAGTCGGTGTGTGTTCAGTGCATAGGGCCCTTTAATTATAGGGATTTCTGAGTCTTGCACCTATGGGATAACCAACGGAGCAGGAAAGGCATCTAGTGCACCCCCTGATAGCGTCTAGTACACCACTGTACTCCCCCATGCCCATGGTTGGTATCGACATTAACAAGAAAGACCTTTAGACAATACGGCCATTGTTTCAAATAGTGAGCTTTAAAATATTAAGGTTTTACATGGGCGTATAGGTTATATTTATAAAATTCAGGGTACAGGCAGGAAAAAATAAACAATTACTACTAGTTAATTAATAATTGAAATTGTTTACCAACACAGTCCAGGAATGACAATGTGTATTGCCCCATCTTTCTGTAAAAATATCAGTTTAACCCCCCCCTCCCTTTAACACAGGGGGAGACCATGTCTGATGGAGATTTTCTCTCTCTCTCAACTGGAGCATGTGCGACGATCACGGAGATGGGAGAGGGGCGGTAACCGCAGTAGTAGATTTTACTGTGTATATAGAAAAGGTTCTAGGACAGGGAGGAAGGCACATGCCAAATAGTGCTCCTGTCGGGCACCATAATCACATTGTACAAATAAAGGACGGAGATCAGGGAGTCGGTAAAGTTGAATGCAAAATAAGTGATTTATCGCAGTCTCACAGCACGTTCCGGGTAAGTGTTACCCTTTGTCATGGTGTACCAAAACACCAGTGACCACAAATTATAAAATACAAAACAGGAAGTCTAGGCCCCAAACCCGGCCCCTGTAGTCCAATCAAATTTGAGTAAAAAAGGTGTTGAATGTCAGTAGTCCATCAAGATAAGGCTCTCGAATGCCCTAAATCGGGCCAGGTAAAAAAATGTAGGAAAAACAACCAAAAAAAGCAATGAGTCCTCAATAGGAAACAGTCTCACGAGGAGGTGACAGAACCTTCAACCCTTACTGTATTTGATTGGACCAGGGGGGCGGGTTTGGACTTCCTGTTCTGTCTTTTCAAATGTGTGGTCAGTGGTGGTTTTGGTATACACATGACAAAGGGTACACTTACCCAGGAACGCGTTGTCCGAGACTGCCGATAAATCACTTATTTCCATTCAACTTACCGACTCCCTGATTCTCGTCTTGTTTATTTGTACATTTTTACTGTTAGAACATTACATAGAAGGACGAGGGATATCGCAGTTTAAATTAGCGATACTGAAATAATTCAGGGTTTATAAAACAAGTTTTAGGGTGTATGGACGTAACTAGAAACATCAATGGCCACCCAGCAAAAACTATGATGGGGCCCGATTGGCTCCTGGGCCCCCTGACGGTGGCTCCCCCTGCTCCTGGTAGTTACTCCGTTTAGGGTGGAATCTCCTTGTAAAGAGCCAATGAATTGTAGTGAACGATTAACAAGAAACATGACATTTAAAGAGACAGAATTGTAGACTTTATTACACATCAGCATCGTGATGAAAAAGGATGACAGGTGATGATTATAAGGTACATATGGTACTGCTACGAGACTCTGTGTTTATTGGTGTTGGCGTGCATGGCGAACTCCCTTGTGCACCTTAATGTGTGAATTGGGGTTCTCCTATAGGACACGTGTGGGTGTTGTGTAAGGTGACACTGTAAACACGGATGTGACTTTATTTATGTGAACATTTAAAGGTCAACCGTGGCCTAAAGTGAAAAAGCCCATAAGAGTCAATAGAAACTCCCAGTGTTATTGCGCATTGTAACAACATACAGTCTACCTGCAGAGTTCAGACTGTTCTAGATCATTAAATTGTGTTCCGAGGGTTCTGCTAAATGGAGTTAACTTTGGAGGATAGAGGCCAGGTAAGACCAGGTCTCCTATTACCTGCATATGGAGCTGGTGTTAAGTTGGGTTGTGTTACCTTAACCTCCTGCTGCCATTAGTCTGACACCATTTTTATTAACCTGCTTCTCTCACAAACAAGGAAATGCACTAGGGCAGCCCCATCTGGAGAGCAGGTACCAAGAAGGTAACATACCTGATACCCACAGTCTCAGAGGCCTATAGTGGTAATTATGGAATGACGTAACCAGCCCAAGCATAGCTGGAACTGCCCATGGGTGCGTTCTAGTAGATTAATGGTCCAGCCAATGGAAGTTTAAAGGCCCATAGTTGGAACACAAAAGGTTTGTGCTGGTGGAATTATCCCTCACTGGGCTCCTCCATAGAT
The DNA here is from genome assembly GCA_019447015.1 of Hymenochirus boettgeri. Taxonomy (NCBI): domain Eukaryota; kingdom Metazoa; phylum Chordata; class Amphibia; order Anura; family Pipidae; genus Hymenochirus; species Hymenochirus boettgeri. The sequence goes on from JAACNH010002476.1 coordinate 12,953, forward strand.
GGTAAGTCCCCGAAGAAAACTGGTAGGAAAGATTCGTGGCCAGTCACGAAGGAGAGTTATTTCTTTCGGTTTCTATCAGTTTGACTTTGTAGCATTTCACGGCGGTGGAGGTAGAACCCTTAAAGCGGTGGTTGAATAAGGGTGAGTGCCTCTAAGTAGGGAGACCCTTCTATGGTAGTACGAGAGTAGAATATAAGCTATTACAATAAGGGTCCACATCCCCCCTAGACTAGTCTGGCTTACCTGGACTATAGTGCAATTCTAAAGGCTACAGGATACATAGCTAAATGTCTACAGTTTAGGACTGTAATAGATTCTCTCCTCATTCCTGTTGATCGTCTCTGTGCAGGGCATGAATTTGGGCCAGGATGGGTCTTAACAAGCTTTGCATAAAATTAGGAAACAGGATGGTATCCGCAAGGCATCAAACAGTTTAAAAGAAATGGGCTACTACCGCCCCAGTTGAAAGCCCAGAAACCATCGCAGGGTAGCAATCGGTCAAGCAGATGTGGAGGACTTTATATCACAATTGGGGTAGGCACAACTTCAAAGCTTTCACACCTGACCGAACCACACCAGCGTCCAACTTGGTCAGCAACTCCATGGGGCCAGATGGTGGAAAGGGTGAACTACTTGGTGGTCAATGTGGAAAGTGAACTACAAACTCTTTGTCTTCACCATAATCCTCCATTGCGTCTGTTTACTCGTGAAACTTGGCTGGATGGTGCTTATGGGTCGTTTGGGAGACATGTGGAGAGTCTAATGTTCTGCCAAAAAAAAAGAGAAAAAAAATTAATGGTTATAAATAGTTATTATATAATATAGGTATAATTATATTATTGTTTATATAATTATTATTTATTATTTGTAATTATTATTTTTGTATCTGTGTAATCATATGTTAACTTCTTTTAGTTATTATATTATTATATATTGTTATAATTATTATTGTTATTCTTGTAATGTATTATGTAGTAATATTCTTTTAGTTATTATATTATTAGATATTCATTGTTATACTTATTATTGTTATTCTTTAATTATTATGATTCTATCTTTTGTTATCATATTAGTATAGATATTATTTGATTTAATATTATGTAGTATTACGGGTATATTGTTATCATTATTGTTATATATATTATATATTATTTGATAATTATTATTGTTATTCTTGTAAATTTGATGTATTAAGTATTTCTTTTAGTGTATTATATGAGTTATGTTATTATTATTGTTATTCTTGTATTTATTAGGTAAATAGTGTTAGTTATCATATTATGTATATATAATCTATATTGGTATTCTTGTCATTATTAGGTATTAAGTATTCTTGAGTTATTCATATTATTATTATATTATAATTATATTGTATTCTTGTCATATGATGCATATGTAAATTCTTTAAGTTGATATATTATTATATATTATATGAATTTAATTTATTATTATGTATTACGTATTATTTTTATAATTATTGTATATATATTATTATATACTCTTTGTTTATAATTGGACTGGGACAACCCAGATGAAATGAAAAGAATGAAGACACAGGCCAGAGGCAGAGAGAGAGATTACGTCATCCCCATCGGTACAAGATTCAATCCCATAGATGAATAAAAAGTTCTTTATTGTTTAATTGTTTAAATGCTAATTTGCCCATCCAATCAGATGTTAGCTTTTAAAAAATGGTAAATAATATCTAATTGAGTTGGGGCAAAAATTAGCCCCCCTTTTTAAACAATAAGGAACTTTTTATACATGTGAAGGGGCTACAACAGGGACAACATTTAGACATTTCAAATAGTTGATAGGTTATTATCGCAGTCTATATCTGCCCATTCTTTAAAGGCAAACTCCCCCCTCTTAATAACATCTTTTAGGAAAGAATGGCCTCGTTATAATATGTTGATATATCATACTTTGTCTATGAATTCATTACTGTATGCCTTGTATGCTCTGGATGCCTCATGGAAAACTGAGCCATTTAGAAACCTGTACTGAGCCTGTACTGAGCCTGGGCATGCTCAGAAGAGGCAGACAGGGGAGGGAATTAAACATTCAGTCATTGGCTGTGATGTCAACTGTCAAATCCATAACTGACAGTTTACTACCTGAAGAACCAGGAAGCAGAACAGGGGCAACAGACATTGTGCAGGATTTCAGCTAATAGGGACTTACCACCTTTCACATTTCACAAAATATTACCGTTTAGGGTTTTTTGGGGGGGGGGGGGTGATGTACCTGTACGTAAAGTTTTATTTGGGGCTGACTTGCCCTTTAACAACGGGAATAAGAACCCATTGTATAAAATGTGAAAACCGTTACAGATCGTAGGGGATGTTTATTAGGAGACGGACGGTCCATAAAGGGCGAATTACTAGTCAATGTAGAAACTTTTACCGCATTGACCGTTTTACAAAGTTGAACTTGGATATTTCTTCACGTCCCATTTAGTAATTTTCACAAAAGAGGAAACTCCCAGCTATGTCCCGCGAAAGGAAAGCTAATGTGACGGGTTTGTTCAGTTCTTTTCAATGAGACATAGGAATTCCCAGGGTCTTAGACTGGGCACAGCGCTGACGGATCTATTGGAAAAATTTCCGGAAGCATGATCTCTGCCTGTGTAGTGGTCCAGCCTGGGTACAGGTTAATGACTGGTTTTGCTATCGGCCTCATATTTCATTTTATATTTACGTGTCCTGAGAAACAGGTTTTTCCGATGACTGTTGTAACATTAATTTGGATCCACGGACTCGTCATAAAAAATGCAGATTGTCACCTTCCAAACTTCCTGTGGGTGTAGCACAAGTATCGGAGGAAACGGTGTGTCAACTTGGTATTACTAATTACAAATGTGTATCAACAAAGCAAAGTACGGAACTTAGACGTAAGCTCTTCAGGGCAGGGTCTCACTCCTAATGCGTCAAGGCTTGCTGCACTATATCAATTTATCCATATTTTATATATATGGTATTATTAACCGGTGGTATGAAATTATAGTTCAATTTTTATTTTATTTATCGTAAAGGCTCATTCCCCTTGTTGTTATAATCTGTTATTTTATAATGACAGCGCTGTGTCCCCTAGTGGCGATATATAAATAAAAACATATACATACGTTTACTGTATAATCTGTATTGTGATATGTACAGTGCTGTGATACCCAAGTGCGCTATATAAATAAACATATTACTACATACTGATTATATCTGTATGGTTATTGTAACAGCGCTGTGTACCAAGTGGCGCTATATAAATAAACATATACATACATTACTGTATAATCTGTATTGTTATAATGTACGCGCTGTTACCCAGTGGCGCTATATAAATAAACTATTACAACAATACTGTAAGATGTGTATGTTATAAGGGTACAGCGCTGTGTAACCCAAGTGACGCTATATAATAAAACATATACATACATATGTATAACTGTTATTGTTATAATGTACAGGCATGTGTACCCAAGTGGCGGCTATATATATAAAACATTATACATTTACATACTGTATAATCTGTATTGTTATAATGTACAGCGCTGTGTCCCCAAAGTGGAGCCCGCTATTATAAACTAAAACATATACAGTACATACTGTATAATATGTATTGTTATAATGTACAGCGCTTGTGACCCAACTGGCGCTATAATATATTAAACATATACATAACATCTGTATAATCTGTATGTATACTGTACAGCGCTGTGTCCCCAAGTGGCCGCTATATACATAAACATTATACCAGACATACGGTATAATCTGTAGTGTTATAATGTACAGCGCTGTGTACCAAGTGGCGCTATATAAAAAAAAACATATGCATTAACATACTGTATAATCTGTATTGTTATATGTACAGCGCCTGGTACCCAAGTGGCGCTATATAATAAACCTACCACATACATACTGTATAAATCTGTGTATTGTTATAAGTACAGCGATGGTAATCCAAGTGGCGCTATATTAAATAAACATTATACATACATTACTGTATAATTGGTATTGTTATAATGTACAGCGTGTGTTACACCAAGTGCGTATATAAAAAACATCTACAGAATACTGTATATAATCTGTATGTTATAATGTACAGCGCTTGTGTATACCAAGTGGCGCTCTATAAATAAAACATTATACATACATCTGAAATCTGTATTTGTATAATGTACAGCGCTGTTGTGTCCCCAAGTGGGCTCCATATATAAATAAAACAATACGTAAATACTGTATAATCTGTATTGTATAATGTACAGTGCTGTGTCCCCAGTGGGGCTATATAGAATAAACATTACATACATACTGTATAATCTGGATTGTGATAATGTCACAGCGCTGTGTAATGACCCAGTGGAGCTTATATAAATTAAAACATATACATTACTACATACTGGATAATCTGTATTGTTATAATGTAAGTTGGTATCCAAGTGGCGCTATATAAATAAACATATACAGACATACTGTATAATCTGTATTGTTATTAATGTTACAGCGCGTGTCCCCAAAGTGGCGCTATATAAATAAAAACATATACAACATACTGTTATAATATGTATTGTTATTAATGTACAGCGCTGGTCCCCAAAGTGGCGTTATATAAAAAATATATAATTACATAACGGTATAATCTGTATTGTGATAATGTACCATGCGCGTGTCCCCAAGTGGCCTATATAAATAAACATTTATACATACATACTGTATAATCTGTATTTTATAAGTACAGCGCTGTGTCCCCAAGTGGCGCTATATAAATACACATATAATTACATACTTATAATCTGTATTGTTATAAGTTGACAGCACTGCGTACCCAAGTGGCGCTATATAAATTAAACATATACGTACATATGTATAATCTGTATTGTATAATGTGACAGCGCTGTGTCCCAGTGGCGCTATATAAATAAAACATTAATACATACATACTTGTATAAATCTGTATGGTTATAAGTTGCAAGCACGTGCGTACCCAAAGTGTGGCGCTATATAAATAAACATATACATACATACTGTATAATCTGTATTGTTATAATGTTACAGCGCTGTGTCCCCCCCCCAAGTGGCGCTATATAAAATAAAAACATATACCTACATAATGTATAATCTGTATTGTTATATGTACAAGCGATGTGTACCCACAGTGGCGCTTATATAAATAAAACATATACATACATACTGATATCATCTTGTATTGTTTTAATGGACAGCGCTGTGTAACCCAAGTGGACGCTATAAAATAAAACATATACATACATACGTATAATATTGTATTGTTAAATTACAGCGCTGTGTACCCAAGTGGCGCTATAAAAAAACCATATACATACATACTGTATAATCTTGTATTTTTAATGAACAGCGCTGTGTACCAAGGGGCGACTATATTATATAAATAAAATACATACATACTGTATATCTGGTATGTGTTATAGTTACAGCGCTGTGTCCCAAGTGCGCTAGATAAATTAAACACTTATACATACATTACTGTTAATCTGTATTGTTTTAATGTTACAGCGCTGTGTACCCAAGTGGGCTTATATAAATAAACATATACCATACATACATGTATAATATGTATTGTTATAATGTACAGCAGCTTGTGTCACCCAAGTGGCGCTATATAAATAAACATCTATACATACATACGTAAATCTGTATTGTTATAATGTACAGCGCTGGTACCCCAAGTTCGCACGCTATATAGTAAACATAGACATACATATGTAAATCTGTTTGTTATAAGTACAGTGCTGTGTCCCCAAGTGGCGCTATATATATAAACATTATACATACATTACTGTAAATCCTGTATTGTTAATGCACAGCGCTGTGTACCCAAGTGGCTATATAAGCAAACATTATACAACATACTATATAATCTGTATGTTATAATGCGTACAGCGAGGTGTTACCCCAAGTGGCGCATAGTAAAATAAAACATAACATGACATATGTATAATTGTATTGTTATAATGCAGCGCTGCTGTATCCAATGGTGGCTTTGTCGATTATATAAATAAAAATATAACATTACATACGGTAGAATCTGTATTGGTCTAATGTACAGCGCTGTGTACCAAGTGGCGCCATAGTATAAATAAAAACATATACATACATGACGTTATAATCTGTATGGTTATAATGTACAGCGGCTGTGTACCCAAAGTGGCGCTTTATATAAATAAACATAATACATTTATGTTGTTAATCTGTATTGTTATAATGTACAGCACTGTGCACCAAGTGGCCCTATATAATAACACATATACATTACATACTGTATAATCTGTAGTGTTATAATGTACAGTCGCTGCGTTCCCCAAGTGGGCGCTATATAAATAAACACTATACATACCTACTGTATAATCTGTAGTGTGATAATGCACAGCGCTGTGTACCCAAAGTGGCGCTATATAAATAAAACATAATACATACATTACTTTATTAAATCGTTGGATTGTTGATAATGTACAGTCGCTGTGTACAAAGTGGCGCTATATAAACTAACATAACATACATTTACGGTATAATCTGTATTGTTATAATGTACAGCGCTGTGTCCAAGTGGCACGTATATACAATAAAAACATATACATACATACTGTATAATTGTATTGTAAATGTACAGGCTGTGCTCCCCAAGTGCGCGATATAAATAAAAGCATATACATACATACTATATAATCTGTATTGTTAAATGGTACAGCAGCGTGTACCCACGTGGACGCCTATAAAATAAACACTATACATACTATTACTGTATAATCTGTATTGTTATAATGTACAGCGCTGTGTACCCAAGTGGCGCTTATATAAATAAACATATACATACATACTGTATAATCTGTATTGTTAAATGTACAAGCTGCGTACCCAAGTGGCGCATCTAAAATAAACATATACAAAATACTGTATAATTCTGTATGTTATAATGTACAGCGCTGTGTACCCAAGTGGCGCTATATAAATAAACATATACATACATACTATATAATCTGTATTGTTATCATGTACAGCGCTGTGTACCCAAGTGGCGCTATAATAAAACATATACATACATACTGTATAATCTGTATGTTATAATGTACAGCGCTGGTGTACCCAAGTGGCGACTATATAAATATAAACATATACATACATACTGTATATCTGTATTGTATAGTTGACAGCGCTGGTACCCAAGTGGCGCTATATAATAAACATATACATACATACTGTATAATTGTATTGTTATAATGTACAGCGCTGTGTACCCAAGTGGCGCTATATAAATAAACATTATAATATATACTGTATATCTGTATTGTTATAATGTACAGGCTGTGATCCAAGTGGCGCTATATAAATAAAACATATACATACATACTGTATAATCTGTAGTGTTAATGTACAGCGCTGGTCCCCAAGTGGCGCTATATAAATAAACATATACATACATACGTATAATCTGTATTTATAATGTACAGCGCTGTGTACCCAAGTGGCGCTATATAAATAAAAACATTATACATACATACTATAATCTGTATTGTTATAATGTACAGGCGTGTACCAAGTGGCGCTATATAAAAACTATACAACATTACTGTATAATCTGTATTGTTATAATGTACAGCGCTGTGTACCCAAGTGGCGCTAGTATAATAAACATATCTACATACTGTATAATCTGTATTGTTATAATGTACAGTGCTGGGTACCCAAGTGACGCATATATAAATAAACATATACATACAATGTACTAATCTGTATTGTTTATAATGTACCGCGCTGCGTCCCCCAAGTGCGCTATATAAATAAACATATACATACATGACTGGTATAATCTGTATTGTTATAATGTTACAGCGCTGTGTGTACCAAGTGGCCTATATAAATAAAAAACATTATACATATATATGTATAATCTGTTTGTTATAATGTACAGCGCTGTGTACCCAAGTGGCGCTATATAAATAAACATATACATACAATACTGTATAATCTGTATTGTTATAATGTACAGCGCTGTGTATCCCAACGTGGCGCTATATAAATAAAACCATAACATACATACTGAAATCTGTTTGTTATAATGTACAGCGCTGTGTACCCAAGTGGCGCTATATAAATAAACATTACACATACATACTGTTAATCTGTATGTTATAATGTACAGCGCTGTGTACCAAGTGGCGCTATATAAATAAATATATACAAATACTTATAATCTGTATTGTTTATAATGTTACAAGCGACTGTGTCACCCAGTGGCCGCTATATAAATAAATACTATACATACATACTGTATAATTGTATTTGTTATAATGTACAGCGCTGTGTCCCAAAGTGGCGCTATATAAATAAACATATACATACTGTATAATCTGTATTGTTATAATGTACAGCGCTGTTACCCAAGTGCGCTATATAAATAAAACATACGATACATACTGTATAATTCTGTATTGTATAATGTACAGCGCTGTCCCCAGTGGAGCATATAAATAAACATATACATACATTTACTGTATAATCTGTATTTTTATAATGTACAGCGCGTGTACCCAAGTGGCGATATATAAATAAACATATACATACATACTGTATAATCTGTTTGTTATAATGTACAGCGCTGGTCCACCAAGTGGCGCTATACTAAATAAACATATACATAAAATACTGATAATCTGATTGTTATAATGTACAGCGCTGTGTACCCAAGTGGCCGCTATTAAATAAACATATTACATTAACTGTATAATCGTATTGTTATAATGTACAGCGCTGGTACCCAAGTGGCGCTATATAAATAAAACATACTACATTACTACTGTATAATCTGTATTGTTTTATAATGTACAGCGCTGCGTCCCCAAGTGGCGCTATATAAATAAACATATACATTTACATAATGTATAATCTGTATTGTTATAATGTACAGCGCTGTGTACCCAAGTGCGCTATATATAAATAAACATATACATATACTAGTATAATCGGTATTGTTATAATGTACAGCGCTGTGTACCCAAGTGGCGCTATATAAATAAACATTATACAATACATACTGTATAATCTGTATTGTTTAATGTACAGCGCTGGTACCCAAGTGGCGCTATATAACAAAATATCATAACATACGTATAACTGATGTTATGTTATAATGTTACAGACGCGTTGTACCCAGTGGCGCTATATAATAAACATATACATACATACTTATAATCTGTATGTTATTAATGACAGCGCTGTGTACCAAGTTGGCGCTATATAAACATATTACATTAATACTGTATAATCTGTATTGTTATAATGTACAGCGCGGTACCCAAGTGGCCGCTATATAAATAAACATATACCCATACTGTATAATCTGTATTGTTATAATGTACAGCGCTGTTGACCCAAGTGGCGCTATATAAATAAAACTATACATACATTACTGTATAATCTGTATTGTTATAATGTACAGCGCTGTGTACCCCAAGTGGCGCTAATAAATAAACATATAATACATACTGTATATATGTAATTGTGTTATATGTACAGCGCTGTGTACCAAGTGGCCCTATAAACTAAAACATATACATATATACTGTATAATCGTATTGTATTAGTACAGCGCGTGTGACCCAAGTGGCGCTTATAAATAAAACATATACATACATACTGTATAATCTGTATTGTTATAATGTACAGCGGGCTGTGACCCAAGTGGCGCTATATAATAAACATAACATAATACTGTATAATCTGTAATGTTATAATGTACCAGCGCTGGGTACCCAAGTGGCCTATATAAATAAAACATATACATACAACTGTATAACTGTATTGTTATAATGTACAGCGCTGTGTACCCAAGTGGCGCTTATATAAATAAACGATAACCATAATACTGTATAATCTGTATTGTTATAATGTACAGCGCTGTGTACCCAAGTGGCGTTATTATAAATACAACGATATACTTCATGTATAATCTGTATTGTTATAATGTACAGCGCTGTGTACCCAAGTGGCGCTATATAAACTAACATATACATACACACGGATAATCTGATTGTTATAATGTACAGCGCTGTGTACCCAAGTGGCGGCTATATAAATATAAATATACAAATAGTTAGTAACACTGTATAATCTGTATTGTTATAATGTACAGCGCTCTGTGTACCAAGTGGCGTACTATAAAAAAATCATATACAATATACGTATAATCTGTATCGTTATAATGTACAGCGCTGTGTACCCAAGTGGCGCTATATAAATAAACACTATACATACATACTGTATAATCTGTATTGTTATAATGTACAGCGTGTGTACCCAAGTGACGCTATATAAAATAAAATATACATTACATACTGTATAACTGGATGTTATAATGTACAGCGCTGGTCCCCAAGGGGCGCTATATAAATAAACATATACATACATACGTATAATCTGTATTGTTATAATGTACAGCGCGTGTACCCAGTTGGCGCTATATAAATAAACATATAAAGACATACTATATAATCTGTATGTATAATGTACAGCGCTGTGTACCCAAGTGGCGCTAATATAAACATATCATACATACTGTATAATCTGTATGTTATAATGTACAGCGCTGTTGTTCCAACAGTGGCGCCTATATAAATAAATATTACAACATACGTATAAATCTGTATTGTTAAATGTACAGCGCTGTGTCACCCAAGTGGGCGCTCATATAAAAATAAACATATACATACATTACTGTATTAATCGTATTGTTATAATGTACAGCGCTGTGTACCAAGTGGCCTATATAAATAAACATCATACATAATACTGTATAATCTGGTATTGTTATAATGTACAGCGCTGTGTACCAAAGTGGCGCTATATAAATAAACATATACATAATACTGTATAATCTGTATTGTGTCTAAAGTACAGCGCTGCGTACCCAAGGGGCGCTATATAATAAACATATCACATATAAACTATCATACTGTATAATCTGTATTGTTATAATGTTACAGCGCTGTGTACCCAAGTGGCGCTATATAAATAAAATATACATACATACTAGTATAATCGGATTGTTATATGTACAGCGTGTTGTACCCAAGTGGCGACTATATATAAACAATACAACATACTGTAGTAATCTGATTGTTATAATGTACAGGTGGAGCTGTGCCCAAAGTGGCCGCTAATAAATAAACATATACATACTCGTTATAATCTGTATGTCTATATGTACAGCCGCTGTGTACCCAAGTGGCATATATAAAAAAATTATACATACTATGTATAATCTGTATTGTTATAATGTACAGCGCTGCGTCCCCAAGTGGCGCTAATAAATAAACATTATAAAATACTGTATAATCTGTATGTTATAATGTACAGCGTGTGTACCAAGTGGCCTATATAAATAAACATATACATATACTGTAATCTGTATTGTTATAATGTACAGCGCTGTGTACCAAGTGGCCGCTATATAAATAAACATATACAGATACATACTGTATAATCTGTATTGTTATATGTACAGCGCTGTGTACCCCAAGTGGCGATATATAAATAAACATAACATACATACTGTATAAATCTCTGTATGTTATAATGACAGCGCTGTGTACCCAAGTGGCGCTATATAAATAAACATATACATACATTACTGGATAAATCGTATTGTTATAATTACAGCGCGTGTGTACCCCAAGTGGCCGCTTATATAAATAAAACATAACATACATGACTGATAATATGTATTGTAATGTACCGCGTGTGTACCAAAGTGGCGCTGCTATATAAATAAAACATATACATACACATACTGTATAATCGGTATATGGTTATAATGTACAGCGCTGTGTACCCAAGTGGCGCTATATAAATAAACATTACATACATCTGTATAATCCGATTGTTGTAATGTACAGCGCTGGTACCCAAGTGGCGTATATAATAAAAAATAACATACATACTGTATAATCTGTATTGTTATAATGTACAGCGCTTGGTATCCAAGTGGCGCTATATAAATAAACATAACATAATTACTGTATAATCTGTATTGATAAGGTACAGCGCTGTGTACCCAAGTGGCGCTATATAAATAAACATTACATACATAGATGTATAATCTGTATTGGTAAATGTACAGCGCTGTGTACCCCAAGTGGCGCTATATAAATCAACATATACATACATACTGTTATATCGTATTGTATAATGTACAGCGCTGTGTACCCAAGTGGCGCTATATAAATAAACATATACAACATACTGTTATAATCTGTATTGTTGTAATGTACAGCGCTGGGTCCCCAAGTGGCCGCTATATAAATAAACATATACATACATAGTGTATATAATCTGTATTGTTATAATGTACAGCGCTTGTGTACCAAGTGGCGCATATAAATAAAACATATACATACATACTGTATAATCTGTATTGTTATAATGTACAGCGCTGCTGGTGTTACCCAAGTGGCACTATATAAATAAACATATACATACATACTGTATAATCTGATTGTTTATATGTACAGCGCTGTTGTCCCAAGTGGCGCTATATAAAAAACATATACATACATACTGTATAATCTGTATGTTATAATGTACAGCGCTGTGCCCAAGTGGCGCTATATAAATAAACATATACATAACATACTGTATAATTGTATTGTATAAGTACAGCGTGTGTACCAAAGTGGCGCTAATAAATAAACATATACATAAACTGTATAATCTTGCTGATGTTTAAATGACAGCGCTGTGTCCCCAGTGGCGCTATATAAAATAAACACTATACAAACATACCGTTAAATCTGTATTGTTATAATGTACAGCGCTGGGACCCAAAGTGCGCTTTATAAATTAAGAACATGCTAATACATAGGTATATCTGTATTGTGATAATGGACAAATACAGCTACCTGATAATACCTCAGATTACCACTTTCACCGATAATAATACAGCTACCTATAATACATCTTGTATAATATACGACACATAACCAGATAGAAACGCTACTTAATACGCTATAACAATACGCTAACCTATAATACAGATACCATTCACGTAATAATCAGCTACCATATACACAGTACATCCATACCATAACGCTACATTATACAGTAACCTTAGACGATACCCATTAACTACTACTTAACGCTATAATCCTATAATTAGCGATTAAAAATAATACAGCTATACCTATAATACATATACCATATTAGACGATAATAATACAGTACCTATAATCCGATACCATTACCAATTCCGAACCTGTATAAGAATACAATAACAGCTACCTAGTAATACAGATACCATTACCATAATAAATACATCGTAACACTACCTCTAATACTAGATACCATTAACGATAATATCAGCTCCTATAATACAGATAACCATTAACATGATAATAATATACCCAAAAGTACCTTACCGATATAGATACGATACATACAGATACCATTCACCAGCAGATAACTAATACCATAGCTAAAACTATACCTAATATACGAACAATTAACCATAATAACTATACTATAATACAATCCATAACCTAATAATACAGAGTACATAATCGATACTTAACTATAAGTACCATACCATCAACGATACTCATTAACATAACTAATACCAGTACCTATAACAGATAACCTATAACTATATATACACATACCTATAACTAACGAGCTAAACCATTTAACATTATAAGATACCAGTCTACCTATAATACCAATACCGATATAGTCCGATAATAACGATATCCACTCTAGATATACAGATCCATTTACCCGATAATAATACAGCATCTATAATACCAGATAATTAACGCTATACTAATACAGCATACCTACTATACAGATACCATTAAACGATATACATACAATCCTAGAAATACAATACCACATTAACCTATACTAATAAGTATACAATCGATACATACCATAATAATACCCTAAGACATACCATTAACTAATAAATAATACAGACTACCCTAGATACAGAATACCTAGTAATAGATACCCATTTAACTGATAAAAATACCAGTACTACCTATATATACAGATACCACTTAATATCAGAAATAGATACCTAAATAACAGATCGATTACCGCTAATACTACAGCTACCCATATATCCAGATATCATTACACGATAAGATAATACCATATACAAGACATACGTAATCATAGTACCATTACCAATAATACTCAGATACCTATACATACAGATACCTTTTTAACGATAATAATGCAGATACCTATGAATACAGATACCAATTACTAATCCGATACTATAATACAGATACCATTATACAAAGATACCTATTCAGATCCATTAACTATAATAAGATGACCTATAAATACAGAATACTAAATGTTACGATATATAACAGATCCTATAATACAGATAAACCATTAACGATATACAGATACCATTAAACAGATCTTAACTAATAATCCATTACCTATAATACAATACCATTAACAATAATACAGATACCTACTAAGAATACCATTACCAATAATAATACGATACCTATAATCATGATCCCCATTACCAAATAATACAGTACCTATAATACAGATAACCATTAACCATAATAATAACACTGAAGCCTATAATACCAGATAACCATTAACCCGATAATAATAACGATACCTATAATACGTACCCATTCGATAATATAACGATGCCTAAATACATGCGATACCATTACCGAATAATATACATAATCCTAAAGCAGATAACCATACGTAATGATAATAAGATACCTATAATCCGATACCATTAACGATAATAAGTACAGCAGATATACCACTAATACAGACTATGGACCAATATAATACAGTACCAATCAGTACAATACCAGATAGCCAATAATACAGACCATACCGATTAATACGAATACAAGTAATACCATAAATACAGTAATACCATATAGACCGATACTAAATCCGATACCTTTAACTGATATACGATACCTAGATACGATAACCATACGTAATACGATACCTATACATTACCATCATAATACAATTACCGATAACTATACAGATACCTATAATACATATACTATACCTATAATACAGATACCATCTACAGATAACCATTAACCGATAATACAGTACTTACTATAGATACCATTAAACCATAATAATACATATACCTATAATACAGATACCATTAAGCGCATAATAATACAGTACCTTATAATACAGATGTAACGAAATCACATATTACCGAGACCATTAAATAAACAGATACCTATAATACAGAACCATTAACCTAATAAGAATACACCAAATAATACAGATCCATTAACGATAATAACAGCAACCTATATACAGATATACATTAACATAATAAACAGATACCTAGAGACTACAGATACCATTACCTAAATACGCTACAACTAAGATAACCAGTTACCTAAGATTACAATAAGCTACCTATACATACATGATACCAATACCGACATGTAATACCAATACCATACATACAGATACCATTACCGTTAATAATACAGTACCACTTACCATATTAATACCGATCCTATAATACAGATACCTTAAAAATACCGACTGATATATTAGTTACCATCCTATAATACAGTACTAATTACGATACTCAATTCCGATAAATAATACAGCTCCCAGTATAATACAGATACCATTAACCGATAATAATACAGCTAACCATAATACAGATACCATTACACGATAATAATACTAACATAATAGATACATTACCATATAATACAGTACCCAATACCAGAATCCCTTACGATAATACAACACTAACCTTACATACCAGATAAAAATACATGATACCGAGTATAATAGATACCATTAACATGATCATCAGTTACCTATAATACAGCATACCTTAAACATAATAGTATCCAATTACGATACCATTACCACTTACCTGAATACAGATACCATAGACAATAATAAATAGATCGGTACCGTGAATAATCAGATACCACCATATACTAAGATAATAATAACAGTTCATTAGCCGATAATACAGATACCATATACATCTTGATAAACAGATTAAGTATATAGCGATACCTGTACATATATCAGAGAATATAACAGATACCTTACCGCATAATAATACAGCTACCTAAATACATATACCATTACCATGAATATACCAGATAACCTAGATACATAACTACATAAATACCATAATAAGTCATACCTATAATACCGTATACCATTAACATACAGTATACAGCTACCTATCATACAGATACATTACGCTAGAGTAATACAGCTACCTATAATACAGATACCATTACGATATAATAATACGATACCTATATTACAGATACCTTAGCTATACTAATACAGTAACTATATACTCCGCATACCATAATGCACTAATCAGATACCATTACTAATAACAGTAACCATTAATCAGTACATACGTACCTGAATAATATAACCTAATATACAGTCTCCTATTACCTAATACATACCAACGATAACCATAACCAGTATACCATATACAGTAGCCATATAATAACAGATAGCCATTAACCAAATAATAATACAGATACCTATATACAGATCCTTCTATACATATATACAGACTACCTATAATACAGATACCAACGTAATAGATATAACTAATACAGATACGAACTAACACTAAAAAGATATATATACAGATACCCATTACACGATAATAATCTAGCTACCTAGATAATACAGATACATTAACCGATAAACTACCATAATCAGCTACCATAGACATAAAGATACATGAACCTATAATACAGATCATTACTGAATAACAGATAACCTATATACGATAATTAATCCCGTAACATACCTAAAGAAGATATACCATTAACATATATCAGATACCTATCATACAGATACCATTAACGATAATAACAGATACCTATAATCAGATCCGCGATAAAACCGATAATACAGATACCATTACCGATAATACGTATACCTATAATACAGATAGACCATCCCGATAATAATGCAGCTACCTATAATCAGATACCACTTACCGATATAATACAGCTACCTATATACAGCTACCATTACCAATAATTACAGCTACCTATAATACAGATAAACCAGTATCGATCATAATAGCAGCTACCTATAATACAGATTATCATTAACGATAAAATACCGCTACCTATAAACAGATACCCATTACCGTAATACAGCTACCTATAAAGACAATACCATTAGCGAGAATACTACAGCTACCGAAATACAGATACCATTACCGATAATAATACAGATACCTATAATACAGATACCATTACCCTATAATAATCCAGATACCAGTAAATAATACCAGATAATAATACAGCTACCTATAATACAGATACCATTACCGAAAAAATACAGCTACCTGTAATATTTTTACCATTACCGATAATAATACAGCTACCTATAATACAGATACCAATACCGATAATAATACAGCTACCTATAATACAGATACCATTACCCGATAATAATACAGCTACCTATAATACATATAATACCCTTACCGATATACTACGCTACCATAATACAGATACCATTACCGATAATAATACAGCTACCTATAATACAGATACCATTACCGATAATAATACAGCTACCTGTAATACAGATACCATTACCGATAATAATAGATACCTATAATACAGATACCATTAACTATAATACAGCTACCTAGAATACAGATACCATTACCGATAATAATACAGCTCTAGAATACAGATACCATTACGATAATAATAGCTACCTAGAATACAGATACCATTACCGATAATAATACACTACCTAGAATAACAGATACCATTACCGATAATCATACAGCTTCACGCTATAATACAGCTACCAATTAGCGATAAAAATCCAGCATACCTCTACTACAGTACCATTAGCGATAATAAGTACAGCTACCACCTCATAATTCATGATACCTTAGCGCTAATAATACAGCTACCTATAATACAGATACCATTAGCGATAATAATACAGCTACCTATAATACAGATACCATTAGCGATAATAATACAGCTACCTATAATACAGATACCAGTACCGATAATACAGCTACCTAGAATACAGATACCATTAACTATAATAATAACAGCTACCTAGAATACAGATACCATTACCGATAATAATACAGCTACCTAGAATACAGATACCATTAACTATAATAATATACAGCTACCTATAAGTAACCAGATACCATTAACTATAAATAATACAGATACCTATAATACAGATAACCATTAACTATAATAATACAACAGCTACCTATAATACAGATACCCTTAATTATAATAATACCGATACCTAGAATACAGATACCATTACCGATAATAATGCACACCTGAATACAGATAACCATTCCGATAATATACAGCTACCTGAATACAGATAAAAACCAGTAACTATAATACAGCTACCTAGATACAGATAACCATTAACTAGGTAATGAATACAGCGTGCGCTAAATACAGCGACCGATTAACTAAGCATTGTCAGATACCCATAATACAGATAGCGGTATTGGAGACCGTGCTTGTCCTAATGGGAGCAGATAACCGGGATAACTCACTGGATATCCCATGAGACGATGAATAGGATACCTGGGGTATCCATACAGATACCCATTAACGATATACGATACCTAAATATCATATCCTCATTACTGATAATAATACAATACCTATAATACAATAGCCAATTAACGATAATACAGATAACCATTAACTTTAGGGACAGATCTCGCTAGTGTCGGGGTGATACAGATACCATTGACGCGGGGGATATACCGATACCTATAATGAAAGATCCATTACCGATAATAATGCATGCTACCTATAATCAGAAAAAAAAAAAAAAAAAATTTTACCATTACCGATCCTATACAGCTACCTATAATACAGATATACCATTACTCAATCATCATGACACGCTCCCTATAATCAGATACATTTTCCGATAAAATACAGATACCTCTAATACAGATAAACCCTTACCGATAATAATACAGATGCCTATAATACAGATATCCATTACCGATATAATACGATGGCCTATAATACAGATAACCATTACCGATAATAATAAGATAACCTATAATACAGATGCAATTAACTATAATAATACAGATACCTAAATCCAGCATACTATTTAACTTAATACGATACCTCTAATACAGATACCATTTACCGATATAAATACGATACCTTAATACAGATAGATTACCTATAATACAGATACCTATAATACAGATACATTACCGATAATACAGATACCTATAATACAGATACTATTACCTATAATACAGATACCTATAATACAGATACCATTACCGATACCATTAGCGATAATAATACAGCTACCTATAATACAGATACCATTAGCATAATACTAATACGGCTACCTATAATACAGATACCAATAGCGTAATAATACACTACCTATAATACAGATACCATTCGCGATAATAATACAGCGACCTATAATACAGATACCATTACCGATAATATAGCAGCTACCTATAATACAGATACCATTAGCGTATAAGAATACAGCTAACTATAATACAGATACGCATACCTATATATTACAGCTAACCTATAATACAGATACCATTTATCGATATACCGCTACCTATAATCCGATAACATTAACGATAATCATACAGCTACCTATAATACAATACCATTACTATAATAATAGCATCTACCTATAAACAGTTACCAATATAATACAGATACCTATAATAACATATAGCCATTTACCGATATAATACAGATACCTATAATAGATACCATTACAATACTACAGATACCTTAAATAGTCAGATAACATTACCTGATAATACTAACCAGCTACCTGTAATACAGATACCATTACCATAATACGATACCATTAAACGATAGATAATACGATACCTATACTATATATACCATAACGCTATACCAGCTCCCCTATATACAATACAATTAACGATGATAATACAGATACCTCTAATCCAGATACCATTAACCGATAATACAGATACCATTACCAATAATACAGATACCATTACCGAAATAATACAACCATTACCGATAATAATACGATACCTATAATACAGATACAATTAGCCGATAATAATCAAGATACCTATAATACAGATACCATTCACAATAATAATCATATCCCTATAATACAGATACCATAACAATAATAATACAGATACCTATAATACAGATACCATTAACAATAATAATACAGATACCTATAATACAGATACCATTAACCATAATAATACAGATACCTATAATACAGATACCTTTAACGATGATAATACAGATACGCTATTACATAAAGATACATTAACGATAATACCGATACCTATAATATAGATACGCATTAACGATAATCAGATACCTTAACATAATAATACAGATACCTATCAGACGATACTCATTAAACGATAATAATACAGATACCTAAATACAGATAACCATTAACGATAAAATACGAGCTCCCTATAATACAGATACCATTAACCATATAATACAGATACCTATAATACAGATACCATTAACCATAATAATACAGATACCTATAATACAGATACCATAACGATAATACAGATACCTATAATACAGATACCATTAACGTAATTAACAGATACCTATAATACAGATACCATTTACGATAATACAATCCTATAATACAGTACCATTAACGATAATACAGATACCATTAACGATAATAATACCAATACAGTTACTATTACCAATAATACATATACCATTACCAATAATATTACAGATACCAAGTAATACCAATAATACAGAGACCGATTCCTTGAATAATACATATACTCATTCTCCAATAATAATCCAGATACCTATAATAACGAACCTTTACGATAATAATGTCAGATACTATAATACAGATGCATTACCGATACTACAGATACCATATATACGTACATACCAATACGATACATAAGTAATACAGTTTCCTTAAACAAGAAATACAGATACTATATACAGATCCAATTAACGACTAATACAGAGACCTATATACATGATACATAACATATAACGTACACTATAATTTAACAGATTTTTGTACCATTAACCATTAATAATCAGATACTCTATAAACAGATACCATTAACAATAAATACATACATAAGATACCATACCTAAAATCAGACGACGCATATACAGCACATTAACAGAATATCAGGATACCTATAATCACATACCCAATTAACTAATAAGAGCCTACCTATAAACAGATACCATAACTAATATACAATACCAATCAGATTACCTACATAATATACGGCCATAATAAACTCATAGATATGATAATACAGATACCTAGATAAGCATACCATTAATAATACCATCCTAGCAACTACTGCATAAGATAACCTAGAACAAGATACCATTAACAGTAATACAGCATTACCATAACGATAATAACTACAAAAATATCAGTTCACATAAATATACCAATATACCATTCCAACTATTCCAATCCCAAGGATTAATACCAAGTAATACCATATACACGAAATAAGATATACAGATAACCAAGTATGAACACAGATACCATTAACCATAATCATACAGGATACCTATATAGCAGATACCTTTAACAATGTACTAATACAGATACCTAATATCAGATTACATTAACGATAATACAGATACCTATAATTACAGATTCCATTAAGCGATAATACAGATACCATTGTAACAATAATCATACAGATACCTATAATACAGATACCATTAATGATAATAATACAGATACTATAATACAGATACCATTAACGATAATACAGATACCTATAATACAGATACCATTAACCATAATAATACAGATACCTATAATACAGAACCTTAAACCTAATAATACAGATACCTATAATACAGATACCATTAAGAATAGATACTATATCAGATTACATTACTGTAATCATACTATAATGATATACATTAACGATAATACAAGCTAACCTACTAATACAGATACCATTAACGATAATGACAAATACCTATATAGAGCAGTACCATTAACGATAATACAGATACAAATCAGTACTAATATACCAGATACCATATTAAAATCCTAGACTATACATACCAATAACTACAGTTACTATTACCAATAATACATATACTATTACCAATAATATTACAGATACCAAGTATAATACCAACAATACAGAACCATACCTTTAATAATACATATACCATGAACCAATAATATCCAGATACTATAATACAAGTACCTTTAACGATAATTCAGATACCTATAATACAGATACCATTACCGATAATAATACAGATACCAAGTATAATACCGATACCATTAACCATCAGATAATACAGATACCTATAATCACAGATACCTTTAACGATAATAGATATCAATAAATAGTTACCATTACCAATAATACAGATACCAATACCAATAATAACAGATACAACTACCAATAAAAATACAGATACCAAGTATAATCACAGATACCATTACCAATAATAATCCAGATATCTATAATACAGATACCTTTTAAACAATAATAATAATAATAAAGTTACCATTACCAATAATAATACAGATACCATTACCAATAATTAAACAGATTCCAGTATAATACGATACCAATTACACCATAATTATACCAGTACCTATAATACAGTACCAGATTACGATTATACAGATACCTATAATACAGATAACCATTAACGAATAAAAAATACAATTCCCTATAATACAGATCACCATAACCATAACTATCCAGTAGTACCTAAATAGCAGCTATCCATTAACCATAATAATACAGATACCTAGTAACTACAGATACCAGTAACAATAATCATACCAGATACTATATATCAGATACCATTAACGCATAATAAATAAGTACCTATAATACAGATCCCATTAACCATAATAGGCAGCTACTATAATACAGATACCATTACCGATAAGAATACAAGCTACCTATAATACAGATACCATTAATTAAATAATACAGATCTATACCATTACAGATACCATAAACGTAATACAAATACCTATAATGCAGTATCGCATAAGATAATACAGATACCTATAATACAGATACCATTAACGATAATACAGATACCATAGATAAATAAGTACCATAAATACAGTTCTATTACCAATAATCAATACATACCAATAAATATACAGTTACCAAGTATTAATACAATATACACACGTTCATACCATTAAGATCCATAGTATAATACAGATACCATAAATACAGATACCTATCTCCGATACAACGATGGATAAATACAGATACTAATAACAGATACCAATTAACGATAATACAAGACCTTATAATGAACAGAGACATTAACGATTTATCACAGATTCACATTAACACATCAATAATACAGATTATACCTATAATACAGATACCATACCGTAATCAATACAGATACCTAATACAGAGAACCATAATAACGATAATACAGTACCCTATATAACCGATACCATTAACATAATCTACAGATCCTATAATACAGATACACATTACACCAGTAATAAACAGATACCTATAATACAGATACCATTAACGATAAGCCGATACCTATAATAAGATAGCCATTAACGCGATAAACAGTATCCCTATAATACAGATCCATTAACGATAAAATACATAATAAGTCCTTCAAATACGATACTCCATAATGACAGATACCGATTAACGATACTACAGATACCATTAAATAATACAATATACCATCAAAAAAAAACCTTAACTAATAATACCAATAAATACAGTAATCCTATTACCATAATACTGTATTACATTACCATAATATACAGATACCAAGTAAATACCAACAATAACAGAACATTCTTAATAATAATTATACCATTACCAATAATAACCAGATACCTCAAATACGATTACCTTTAACTAGATATTCAGATACCTATAATACAGATACCATGTATATCCGATACAATAATACCAGATACCAACGAATAAATAGATTACCTAAATACAGATACCTTATAACAGATACTTAACGTATCCAATACATAAATAGTTACCATTACCAATAATACAGATACCAATACCAATCATAACAGCTACAACTACCAATAAAAATACAGATACCAAGTATAATACAGATACCATTACCAATAATCATCCAGATACCTATAATACAGATACCTTTTAAACAATAATAATAAGACAATAAGTCCATACAATAATAATCAGATTACTCAATACCAATAATAATAATACAGATACAAGTATAATACAGATACCATTACCAATAATCATCCAGGATACATAAAACAGATGTCCTTAAACGATAATACACATAGTATCCACATACTCATAATAAGATATCCAATAACGAGAATAATACAGATTCCATAATACCAAGATATACGCTACGAAATAATACAGATATCCATTACAAATAATAATACTGATACCATTACAATACATAATACATTCCAACCTCTTATATACAGATACCATTACAAATAAATACGGATTCAATTAACATAAAAATAACGATACCAATATCAATACAGTATCATTACCTAATATAATTACTGATACGCCATCTACCAATACTTATACATATACCAGATATAATATCAATACTCATTACAAGCAATATAATATGATACCAATAATAATCCCCCCAGGATAAACCGGCCAGGGTGGATATGATTTAATCTAGTTTTTCTACATAAAGATCATTCTGATGCTGTATAACTTAACATATCCAGAGTATAGAAGATTTTTGATAATAAATTTAATAGATTTACGCAACTGAACAATACATTACAGCACATGTTATTTGCTTTTGTTAAAAGAAACTCCGTCCCTCGTAAGAACATCTTTTAGAAAAATGGCTCTCTTTATATATGTTAACATATATAGTTTGTTTTTCGCTGTAGGTACTGTTGCCTGCTATGCTTTGGATGCCTCATGGAAACGAGCCATTTAGAAACGTACTGAGCCTGTACTGAGGCCTGGGCATGCTAGACAGGCAGAAGAGGCAGACAGGGTTAACATTCTTGGCTATATAGCTCCCCGGGAAGATACTACCTGCTGGAAGTTCTTGTCTCCGGTGATGTAATACCTGCTGGAAGTACTTGTCCCAGGTGATATACTACCTGCTGGAAGTACTTGTCTCCTGTGATATACTACCTGCTATAAGTACTTGTCTCTGGTGATGTAATACCTGCTGGAAGTACTTATCTCCTGTGATATACTATCTGCTGAAAGTACTTGTCTCCTGTGATATACTACCTGCTGGAAGTACTTGTCCCAGGTGATATATTACCTGCTGGAAGTACTTGTCCCCGGTGATATACTAC